>WSZQ02067735.1:43153-56858 GCA_019419845.2 Weissflogia rhopalogaster
GTTCAAAATGAATGAAAATGTCCAAAATACGTGACCTAATTTGTTCTAAGTAACATTACATCATATCCCCTCCAAAAATTAATATTTCAAAATCTGATTACCGAATGTCTTGATTCTGATAATTTTTCGACATTTTGAACGGCATTCGAAAATGTATTTCTTTGTGCATCTGCGATTTTATATTTTGAGGACTTAGAATATGAATCATAGATGAAAATGTTTGATATTCACTCTTGTACTCTCGAATCAATGCACGTTCGTTGATATCAAAATTGAAAGGGCACTTTTCTGAATGCCATCATAGACTTCAATCAAAACCTATGCAGTTAAGCGAATGCCATTCATTGTGTATAAATTACCACAAGACACCATAAAGGATGGCAAACTGTTTTGGGACATTTGAATATTTCCCCACTTTTTCGGGGACGACGCGGCGACCAGCAGACGAATATGCAAACTGTATAAATTGTTCGTCAACGAGATGAGAGTGGCGGTGCGATGCTGCCGCCGCCGTCGTATGAAAACGCTTTGCGTGTCGGTGTAACCCATCGTCAGATTGTGTGTGTGTGTGTGCGTGGTAGTGAATGGTGCTGGGGGCGGCCAGGATAAGGGATGATATTACGCGTAGGTGGGTCGGTAGGTCGACAAGGCCGTTCGGCGGCGTCTCCTCGGCAACGGCGCGCGCGGCCGTCGAGATCGCCTGGCGGCGGCGCTGTTGCGCGATGCTGTGCGCCGACGGCGGGCCTGCTGCTGCTGCTCTGGCGATGGCGGGCAGTGGTATGCGATCAACCGACGTCTCCGCATCGGGGGGTGGCGCGCCGCACATCATCGCACACGTGCACGAACATATTTTTTCGTTTTACTCAAACGCGTATAGTGTTTTTTTTTTGTTTGCCTCCTGCTGCCTTCTCAGACCGTCGGCCGTTGGAGGCGGCAAGGCTCGTCAAGTTTGGCTGTGACGCAAGCAAGAAAATTGCAATCAGGCAATCAAGGAAAATCTAAATTTAATTAAACTACACTCATGCGTGTGTCTCAACTGTATGTGATCCCCGCCTCATCAAGTGGAATATAAATAAAAATTCTAATAAAAACCTCAAATTTTATGGTGTTATGTGATCGTAAAAGTGCCAGTTTTCGTCATTCTTCAATCTCTCTTTTTTGTACTCTACAATCTTTTATCTTAACTTTCTCTGCTTAAATCTAAACCTTTTTAAATCTGCTCTACTCTATTCTAATTAATTACTAATTAAGTGTTTAATTACATTGGTATTTGGAGGTTTATATTTGTATAAGTGAGCCTGATAAAATATTGTGAATCAGTGAAGATAAGATAGTGGATTCCTCGTCTCGAGTGTCTGTGAGTTTCGCTTGAATGTTTGGCTGCGGTTGTGCATAAATCAGTGTCAAAGTGTTCGACGAGGACTCTGGCGACGACGCGGACGCGCTGGATCCGTACGCGGCGGCGGCGGCGGCCGGCTGGCAGCCGCACGGCCATCGCGGAGGTGGCCAGCCACCGCCGGCGCACTGGTTCGAGCGGCCAGGGCGCTCCTCGGATCCCGTGACGCCCGTGCTCGGCGGGCCACCACCACCGGGCCCGCCGTCGCTTCGGGCGGCAATCGCGGCCGCCGCCGCCGTCGGCGACAGCCCCTTTCATCCGCACATTGGCGGCGGCTGTCCGGTGCACAGCCCCTTTCGCTATCGCTACGTGAATGGGGGGCCGAGTATGCACTCACTGCATTCGGTCCATTCGATGCATTCGGATTACTACCCGCCACCACATCATCAGGTAATTTCATAGTCATTACCTCAGTATCCAGTCCCAAGATCAGATCCGATGTCCTTTCTAGTTCTAGACATACGTTCTGTAGTCCTATAGAACCCTATGAGGATGATCTTGTCAAGTATGTGTAGATGATCATTTTGTGTAGGTATAGATGATCCTCCCAAATCTGTATAGACGATCTTCTCAAGTTTCTATAGACGATCTTCTAAAATCTCTATGAGGATGATCCTCCCAAGTCTGTATAGATGATCTTTCTAAGTCTATATAGTCGATTTTTCTAAGTCTCTATAGACGTTTTTCTAAAGTCGGTATAGACGATCCTCCTAAGTCTGATCCGATGTCCTTTCTAGTTCTTGACATATGACCTGGCGTTCCTCTAACTATATGAGGACGATCCTCCTTAGAAACTGTAGATGATCCTTCCAAGTCTGTATAGACGATCCTCCCAAGTCTGTATAGATGATCCTTCTAAGTCTGCACAGACTATTTTATGAGGACGATCCTCTCAAATCTGTATAGATGAACTTCTCAAGTCTATAGACGATCTTCTAAAATCTACTTAGACAATCCTCTCAAGTCTGATCCAATGTCCTTTCTAGGTCTTGACATATTACCTGGAGTTCCATAGTAACTCAATGAGGATGATCATGCCAAGTATGTGTAGTTGATCCTTCTAAGTCTGTATAGATGATTTTCTCAAGACTGTAGTCTGTTTAGACAATCCTCACAAGTCTGATCTGATCTTTCTAGTTCTTGACATACGATCTGGGGTTCTTTGGATCCTCTCAAGTATCTTCTCAAGTCTATGTAGACAACCCTCCCAAGTCTCTAGAAACGATCCTTCCAAGTCTGTATAGACGATCCTCCCAACTCTGTAGAGTCGATCGAATTTGTATAGACAATCTTCCCAAGTCGGTATAAATGACTTTCTTAGATCTGAATAGAAGATCCTCCCAAGTCTGTGGACGATTCTCTATCCTGAATTCTCCGGGGTCGAATCGTCCCCGACTTTTGAAGGTTATACTGTGTTAAATTATGTCTAGCCCTCCCAGTGCCTCGTGGTTGTCCTTGCAACACACGCGCGGCTAATCTGGGTCATTGGGTACAGCGTGGAGAGCGCGCGCGCACACCCCCTTTTTCGCATCCCCCATTTTCGCATGGACCGCCAGCCACGGCTGCAACCCGCCGCCCCAAACGAGACGAGACTAGACGCGTCGCGACGCAGTTGTAGCATAGCAGAGAGAGAGTAGAGAGGGAGGCGGTGCCGGTGGTGGTTATGCCGCATCGCATCATTTTATCATCATAGCTCTGGCATTCAAGAGTGGGGCTCGTTCCCTTGGAGCACATGGACCACGGGCTTTATATCCCACTCCCCTTGCAAGGGTTCCCACTGCGTGAGTGGGATATAAACCTGGGGCCCACAACACCAATCTCGCGGCGGCGGTTAAACCTTACTGCATAATTGCGTTTCGCGCCGTTTTTTTTTACCATAAACCGTCGGGAATCCCAGCAGTTTATATTTGAAACTCTCTTATTTTATTTCCTACTTGCCAAGTAGACACATGGATATATGGACCTCAACACCCTTATCAGGGTTTTACACTGGACTTTCCTTCCTTGTTTTCCAATTATATGTTTGAAAACCAGGAGTCCTGAAATGGGACATTCCACCTTCGGCAACTCCACGTGAATATATTGGGATCAATCATCGTATCAGCCGGTTTCCACTAGAGTACACATGCATTCGTTGAGATGTGATTTATTGCACATGATTCATCACCCCTAAATTTGGGGAGATTGGGAGGTGAGGGCTACGCATTTTACGGACTTTGCAAACATTTCATTTAATATTACCAATTGCCATGATGATAATTGTCATTTTGAAGAACCCTGCTAATGGGCATGTACATTTACTGATGAGATCTCAAGAAAATCATGTTTAAATCCCATCCAACTCGGATTACTACCCTCAAGGTCACTCCCTCTGTACCAGAGATCTTTTGGGAACCGTTAGTGCACGTTGTTTATTTTCCAAGTTTTATGGTGAACCGAAAGTGGAGGTGTTCGAAAAGAGGTGGAAGAAAAGACAACCCTTGGATAGCAAGACTGTAATTCAATTGACAGATATTTGTAGCGTGCACATTTAGCATTTTGGGTTGAGTGTTTTTTGTGAGAAGCGTAGCCGATTATATCTTCTGTCCATCTACGACCTCCTATATACCAGGTAGGCTCGACTTGCAAGTAGCACATGTGCAGTGCAGTGCTGTGCATAAAGGTAGCATTTCGTGGCACACCTTGTAGATGTTGTCAGAGAGAACGAGTGGTAGGCCGGGTGTTCCTCGATTAGCTGAGGGTAGGTTTGAAGAGTTGATGGACGTAGTAGAGTTTGATGGTGCGGGAAGTTGGAGGTGTGGACTTTAGGCGAGATTAGAACTTTTTGTAACTAAAGTTAGTTATATCTGATACTTCGGTGTATCAACTTCTCTTCGGAGCTTAATCATTACTGTCAACGAACGGGTAGTTCGGGTTCTTCTAAAATAGAAGACCTTCGACGCTTTGGTCTATGGTGGATGTTGTGTTTAGACGTTCTGTTCGGAATGGTATTATCAGGTAATTTGAAATCATCACCACTCGAGATCAGAGTCTGTGAAGCCGATCCTCGAAAGTTTATGAAAACGATCCTCCCAAATCTATGAAGACAATCCACCCAAAACTGTGCAGACGATCCTCTCAAGCCTATGAAGACAGTCTTGCCAAGTCTGTGAAGACGATCCTCCCTAGTCTATCAAGACGATCCTTCCAAGTCTGTGAAGACAATCTTCCCAAGTCTATGAAGACGATCCACCCAAAACTGTGAAGACGATCCTCTGAAGCCTATGAAGACGATCCTCCCAAGTCTGTGAAGACGATTCTCCCAAGTCTTTGTAGACTATCCTCCCAAGTCTATCAAGACGATCCTCCCAAGTCTGTGAAGACGATCCTCCCAAGTCTATCAAGACCACAACTAGGTACAAACGTGAATTTCAATATTCCAAATTGCCATGACAATAACAACTGTCATTTTGAAGAATCCTGTCAACGAGCATGTAAATTCCCTGTTTAAACCTCAACAAAATCATGTCTAATCCCATCCAACATCCATTAACCAGCGCTTATCCAGCGTTTGGTAAACCCTACGTTACCAACGAAGAGCAACACAACTACATCGAGAGATACATGAAGATAATCCGAATGTACGCCGCACAGCAGTTACAGATGTCGCCGGAGAAGTTGTCACACCTGAGGAGAATGGCCAGGTCTTCAATACCAGTTAGAAAACCGGAAACAGAAACTCCCCCTTTGAGACCACATCCAAAGACCAATCATATTCCTCGCAAAAAGAGTCTAGTCTCGAAGATCCCAAAGAGGATCTTCACACGGGAGGAGATCAAACAAAAGATGGACACCACTACTCTCGGCACGAACACCAAAATCAGACTGGCTCATTGGAATGACCATCAACACTGGGATTTGAAGCCTCGTATTAATATTGTTAATATTCCTATACCGAAAGTGTCACCGGCGAAAAAGTTGGGCAAAAGTTCCCAAGTTGGGCGATGATCTCTGCGTATGGGTCATTCAGAACACTTCAGCACTGGATAGCTTCGGAGTAATGACTATATTTAAAAACTTCGAAGGGTCCCCGTTTGGTTCTTTCTAATAAAATTAACTTTGAAATGAATGTTTAGATGCCTTTTATTGGATTAATGTTTCTTTGACATGAGGTTATAGTGGGTGCCACACCCGTGGTTAGTACTAGCTTCAGCAAGACCCACTTCTTGAGCATGATACCGATTGGGAAGTAGTCTTAGACTATCCTTCTTGGTCACACCAACTTTGCTAAAGAATTTGGAATCTTCAGCTTTGCTTGATTGACTATTCCCAAGGAGATCTAAGGGCAACCTCTTCAGACTACTCCCTCTGGGCCAGAGGCCATGGTCCAGGGCTGGCAGGTATTCACGAAGTTTTATTCGTCGTAGTCTCTGAGGTCTTAGTGGAGGTCTTTGGTCTTTCCTGGCTTTCTCAGATTTCTTCGTTGTGATTTTTTTGATTCCACCCTGTGGACTTGGCTTAGATCTGATCTTTCTAGGTAGGGAGTCGGAGTAAAGGTTATCCAAACGATCTCGAAGCCGATTTTCCTGGGTGTGGGCTTTCGTAGAACGGTCCATGATTCGATTGATGAATTTTGCGTGACTGTGTCTTATGTCAGAATGACATACTATTGACGTTGAACGAACCTCAGCTGTTTGGTTGGTTCCCGCATGGTTTTCTTAACCTCAGCTAGGGCTATCAGAGCGTTTCGGGCCGTAGCATTTAACGCAGACAAAATATCATCATTTGCGAGTGCTTCCTTCTTCAAGGATGCCTTAGACTTTTTGGGTTTCCTCCTCAACCCAGCACGACGTTCCCCTCGATGCTTGTCCATTTGCTGGCGAATCTTTCTGATTTGTTCAAATTCGTTCAGATCCATTGCATCACAGAGACTGGCTTTAGGTTTACTACTGGTATAGTTGTGCATTCCTATTACAGTTTCAGGTTCGTCCCGGGAGTGCTTCAGAACTGACTTTATACGATCTGGATCAGGATTGTGGTTTATATTCATGGAAGCAGTGTCGACCAAGTTTTGTTTGAACTTCACTTTGGGTTCGCGAAAGTAGTTGATTGCCCGCATATACTTTTCGATGTATTTCTTAGTGTCTTGCAGTTCAATCAACTTCTTTTGGCTGCGCTGGATTTCCTGGTAGAGCTTCAGCAGACTTTCACATTTTGTGAAGTCTCTGCCAGCATACGGCATCTTTTGCTAGACTGTTCTAGGTGAGGCTTGCCACTTTACAATGAATTTGGTAATGAAGTATCAAGGGGACGAGAGAAATGACAGTTGACTTTCCGATCCTGCCAAAATTTAGTGCTCTGATGGTATCTGGTAATGAATCAGTTCGGAACAGTTGGTACGGAGTTCAGGACAGTTCCGCTTACTTCATGCATATAGACATGTTGTGTAAAGATCTAGGCATTATCTTGGTTTGAGTGACTTTGATCTCATTGGTAATAGGACAGTGGTGAGACCAAGAGGTGCCCACAGGGGACAATTTTGACCAGTTCATTTCTTGAACACATGGCTCATTAATTGATCGACCATCGGTCCTTGGTACCTGACTTGAAAGGGACGATGACCAGCCACTTATGTCTTCTTGACTGATTGTGATAGCGGCATCCTGGAGCGTAATGCCTTGATGGAATCCAATTCAGAACACTTTAGGACACTTCTTACTCCATGTACATAGATATGTTGTGCCAGGATCTACGCATTATCTTGGACTGAGTGACGTTGATCCGAATAAAGACATGACAATGATGAGTACAAAGTGCCAATGGGACATCCGTACCCAGGCATAACTGGCTTCAGGCTATTCTTTTCTTGACCACGTGTCGGATCAATTGATCAACCATCGGTTATCGCCTGACCTGACTTAAAAGAGTCGACGACCAACCACTTGTCTTCCTGACTGGTCGTGGGGACAAGATCTTCCTGGAGTGAGATGTTAAGTTAGCGAGTACATAGTCGTTGCCTTTCGGATTATGCCGAATTCCACTGCCCTGATGGTATCCAGTTCAGAACAGTTGATACATCAAGATTCGGGACATTTCTTATTTCATGCACACACACATGTTGTGCCCGGATTTATGCATTATCTTGGATGGAGTGACATTGATCCGACTAATGACAGGACAATGATGGGTACACAAATTTCCAAGGGGGCATCGTGACCCCGGCATAACTTGCTGGAGTCTATCAGGCAAATGGTTATGAGTTGGACACCGTGGTAGCGGTGGTAGCATCGGTATCCTGCTTTCCTTGACCACGTGTCGTATCAATTGATCAACCATCGGTCCTTGGTACGTGACTCGAAAGGGACGATGACCAGGACCAGCCTGCGATGTCTTCTTGACAGGTCGTGGGGACGGCGTCTTCCTGGAGCGTGACGGAAAGTTGGCCAGGACATAGTCTCGGGTCTTGCGCACTATCGAACCTTGCGACCATTGGGTTAAGTTACAAAGTGCCCTTTTATCTTCGGCTTGATCCACGTACTTCCTCTCAGTCTTATCTTGTTGACAGAATGGACACTCGGAGCACATCTTCTGCTTTTTCAACTTCAGTTTATATTTATCATAAGGAGAGACCCAATATTGGTTAGAAGCTGTATTTTTTGGTCCCAAACATTTACAACCAAGGGATCTATACTGTTCCACCCTTTGATCCGACATTTCTTTTGAGGACAGAAAAGAAGGCAAATATAACAAGAATTTTGAATGATAACGTGAAATGTCAAGATTTACTAACTTCAATAATGACAAAGAACAATTATTTGTCAATGTTGTTTATTTATTTCCTCGAGGTTGATTCTTATGCTTTTAAAGCTTTTTGGAGGGCCTTCTCGCGTTGTATACCCTTTTTGAAGGTAGCCTCGACTTCCATGTTGATCTGCTTCTTCACCATGTTCACTTTCCGCTTGAATGCATTTTTGGAAGCCTTCTTTTCCCCGGAAGCGTTCGAAACCCCTCCGGATGTCTCCGTGAGTTTCGTGATATGCCCCTTAGTGTTATCACTACTCTTCTTTGCCTTGAACGCTTTCATGTGTCTGGGCGAGGGTGACTCTGAAGGTAGCTGCGATTGACTGAGCTGTGACACCTCCTGTTTGCTGGCAGCCAGGGGTTTCTTTGTCTTTCGCGTCCTCCTCTTCACCGGCATCGGGGAGATGCTAGTCGCTGGAGACGGTTCCATATTGCAAAGACTCGACTCGATTGACTTCTGAGGACTATTGCCGGTACCCTCTTCGGTATCGCTCTTGTTTATCTTCATCTTCCTCCGCAGACGGATATTCTCGGCCTTCAGCTGCGCAATCTGCAAACGAGCCCGCTTCAGCTGGACCTCAGTGGTGGGTTCCTTTCTCGGCACCATCGATGACATCGTTGGCAAGATCATGCTCTCCTGGGGTAGAGTTGGCGGTGTGAAACCTACAGACTTTGGCATTGTGCTAAGCAATTTTGGGGAGAGTTACAGTAACGAAAATTTATTTGCTCCAAGCCCCGCTGCGAATAGGTAGCGACTCGTTTGACAAACCTGACGTTTCTGCCTGATTTGGGTTGTTTGACCGATTGTCAGAAGTGTCAGAAATTTTTTGTGTATGTTACTGCGTGAAATGGCTGAAACCCCCGAGGATCGAACCAATAGCACTACGGATGGGACCTCGAACGCTAGTACAGGTCGTCCTGTCATTCCCATTTTTGATGATCTGAACGAGGTAATTGAGATCTCCGATGATGAAGACTATGTGGACCACAGTGAAGATCCCGTCGGTTTACAGGATAATCCACCGGTGGAACAAGTTGAAGATGGCCGAGATCAAGGGTATCTATTGGTCTCGAGCGTTTCCATACCAAACGATACTTTGGAACCTTCCACAAGTGGTCCTCCAGAGGAGGGAGAGGAGAGCCCAGATGATGCCACGCAACCCAAAAACCTAGCCCAGTGGGTCGGTTCGGAACTGGTAAAAGAACTCGAATTAGAACTCGCCCATGTCAAATCCAAGCTTGGATCACAGTCAGCAAGTGGGTATGTTGCTCTGGACCACACTGTTGGAGACGCGGAATATCTGATCAATGAACTAATGGAAGAGGTATCAAAAATTAGTACGGAGATACGTGCGTTGCACTTGGAACAAGAAAGGTTGCGAAATGTCTCGGGTAGGTCCGCACGTGGGGAGCTGAAAGCCAGGCTTGATGCTGCAATTATAGACAACCTAGCCCTGCGGAAGCGACGAGAAGACGTGCGTCACCTTTTGGACAAGTTGCTAACATCTGGAGAGGAAACGCCTACGACGAACTCTCCAAAGAATGCCAGTGAATTGAGTTTGGAAGAAGTTCAGGCCGAAATTGAGCGTTTGAAGGGAATTCTCTCAGTTGCAAAGTCTGCTTCCTTGGGACAGTCGACCAATCCACAGGTGGAACTGACAGAGGGACTGGATACTATGGACCCGATAATTTTGGACCAAGACGGGAATGCTACGATTGAGCATCGGACGAAGGACGCCGACCGGGAAATGTTAAAGGTGCAGTTTAATGATCTGAAAGAGCGGTTGAACGCCCGAACACGACAAGATGACCATCTTCTCAAACGCGTCGATGATCTCGAGGCGGAAATTGCTCGCCTCAAACATGAACTACTCACGTTAACCAACAATTTAAACACTGTGAATTGAAATGTCATTTTTGAATCAATAAATGTTCTTTCCAGTCATACCTTGTTCTAGTGATATTCAAAATTCTGTTTAAGTACTCTGATGAAAGGAAGGAGCATGTCAGGTGGATAACTCATGAGAGCGGAGCACTCTGTGGTGTGACGACACCCTTATTAACTGGAATTAAAATAGATTATGTTCAGATACTAGTTTTCCATCCACATAGTTCTTTTTTGGAAAGTCTATAAAAGTCCTCATAGTTGGTGTCTTGTAATTTTTGTCGAAAATGCATTACATATTTTTCCAATGCGCTCTCAGTGTGACGACAGCCTTTATCATCTGGAATTGAAATAGTCAATTTTCCGAAACTGAAAAAAACAATTTTCTATTCATATAATTCTTTTTAGGAGGTCTATAAAAGTCCTCATCTATTCACTATAACCAAATTTGCAACAGTCTGAATTGACTGAGAGGTGGGTGTTACTTGGGAACAAATAAATTGCCTCCACTGAAGGGAAATCGATTTCTTTAACACTTTTTTTTTCAATTTTCCATTTCCGCGTGTAAATCACCCACAACTCGTTTACACATTCATCCCAAAGGTAGCCAGAAAATCATGAATTTCGCTGGGAAGTTTTTCCCATCACTGAATAGAAAAATCAAGCTATAAATAAGCGTAATCTCGACAGTACTTAAATTCCAGTATACACCCTGTCAGGCTGCGGGTGGGTTTGTAGTCCGTGTTAAGGACTTCCTGTTGACTGGGATACCTTCTCATGAACCTTAATAAGAAGTTGTTGACCGTGTGAAACAAAACTAGAATAGCATCCTACTCGCTGCCTCTAGTTCGAGGCTTGGCACGTGCGGTGCGTAGCACCCAGCTTTAATCGGACTATTACATAGGACCAGATTGTTGAGTTTGAAAGAGTAGTTCTACAAATATAATTTATTTTTGTACAATGTACATTTCGGCTTTCGCCATCATTAGGTACTGAAGTAAGAAAATTACAAAAAACACCTTAAAAAGAGGTACAATGTTTTTGGTGAGTGGGGTGTTTATTGTTATTTATTATTATTATAATTGATGAATTGTTCATTTTTGCAGATTGTAATAAAATGGTTACAATGGTCTTGTAAAGTATCAAACTCTAACTGGTGTATTCTATGAGCCAATTTACTATGTAAATTTTACATTTTTATATGTGTGCTGATGTTATCGCGTTTTTGGTATTAGGTTCTGATTTCTAATTCTAGCCATTTGTTGGTTGCTGCACGTGTAGCCGCTAATGCACATTCCAGCACGATGGAAAATATTAATCTGATAACTCAATAATCGCATACGCGACAATACAAACATTTATCCCAAATCCCGTTGACCCAATCTTGAAATTAAAAAAAAAACATGAAACTTGAAACTAACCGAAATCTTTTTTTTCCAGGTGAGTCCAGTTTGTTCCACACTTTTGAATCTTTTGCCCGCCAAGTTTGTAGTGGTAAGTTTACCTCTGTCAACGCGCTGTCGATAGTTGTGATGCGGGTTGCAGCATCTTATGATCCTTCGTACCAAAGGTGCTGATAATGGTACGTGTCGAAAATTACGAAACACTTAAGTAATTAGTTTATGCTAATCAGCGCTGCCAAGCGCGCATCGTAATCCGGCGCGGTGGTGGCACGCTTCGAGTGCCGGTTGTTGGAGGCGGTGTTCGGTGGTCGAGTGGCGAGGCTGTCATGAAGGGGGGCGGTGGTGGCGGGAGACGCGGTTGCGGATGTTCAGTCGCGCGCGCGGCACTGTATTAGCGTTGGCAAATCATACAAATGTGTGTTGCGAGTGTGGCGGGGGTGGCATGGCGGGCCCACGGCCGCCGCTTGGTGATAATAAATCGATCGAGCTACCCTCACACTCCCCCGGCCTCCGGCAACCGAAATTGCAACCGCGAGCGTGCCATCAATGTTCAACAACTCTCGCTTCTTCGCGTCACGTCGTCGCTGAATTTTAATGGGCTAAAAAAGTTTGTTGTTTTTAGATATTTAATTTTTATTTATACTATTGAAAATTATTATTAAATTATAATGTAAATTAGATACGAAAATTAGTTAAAGATAAATATACAACATTTTTCAAATCTCTCTGAAACCCTCATTATAAAGGTTTCCCGAGCAATAAAAAGTTATTTCCGATTTATTTCATAAATTTATTTTTTATTTTTTCATTTTTTTACACTTCTGTAGAAACTCTTCATCAAACAAAATCTTTACGAAACTCTCGAGAAGTTGTTTTTGGAATATGATTTTATAAAAAAAAATTTCTGAAACACTTTGCACAAACATATATTTTTTGAAACGCTCAGTATAAAAATACTTTCCACTTACATTTAGTGAAAAAAAAGATATTTCTAGCATGTTTGGATAAATATTAAACACTTTAATATTCATTCTGAAACACTCAGTAGACTGAAATCTTCTAGAAAACAATGGAAAAAATATTTCTGATACACGCAGTAGTGAAGATATAGTTAGTAGGGAAAATATAGGTGGTTTGATATACATTAATTTAAAAAAGTCTGAAACACCCAGTTGGAAAAATTCTCTTAAACACTCTGCAGATAAAATCTTTCAGAAACTTTTAAAAGTTTAATCTTATTAGCGAAAGAAACAGTAGAAAGATTTTCTGAAACACCCAGTATAAAATTAAATAAATGTATATCGAAGACTCAGTCAGTGACAATTAGATTTTCATTGCGATGTACGTGCGCACTCATTGTGTACGTCGCAGATATAGCGTCGTACGTGCCGCCCCACGATGCCACGTCCCACCGCCGGCATGCTCACGATGCCGCCCCTATTGATCCCGATCCCGAGGCATGTGCGCCTCTTCGATATCAATAAAGACCCGAGGGGCTGGCGCAGCCCTCCTGCCTGTTCCGACAAAGTACAAACGAGACACAAACGAAACAAAGCGCACACGAGGCGAAACGCCACGGAATAGAAACTGCGAGAAATGGAATAGAAACACGCATACGAAACATACAGAGCCCTGAGCCCTACCAGCTTGGAATCTTATCGCACCATCAATCGTCCGTTTGATCCGTCTACTTCATGTGCATTGCTCTATCTATCTATCTATCCATCTGTTTATCCACAATCCGTGGCGTTTCTTCTTTGAGGGGGCGGCGTGCCACACATCGGTGAACTTGTTGTAATCTCGCTGAACACGCCGTGCCTTGCTTGCCGCCTTCAGGAAACCCCCGTGCTACGTCGACCTAGTACCAGCATCCCACCACCCAACACCAGCAACAATTTCTTATCTTTATCCGCAGATATCCAGCGTGTTTCTTGTGTCCTGAGCTGTTTGTGTTCGTCGTATAGCTTTGAATTTAGATTTTCCGGTTTTCGGGTTTGCCAAGGAGGACTTCATGTCTTTGGTGAATAGCTAAGGCCTTTTTATGTATAGAGCGATGTGATAAATCACTTGGAAGTCGTAGTTGAGAGCAAGTACTTTGTAATGATTTTTCCTAAATCATTCACACAACTACTATCAAACAGTCTTGTTTGAATACGACCACAGACTAGCTAGCATTAACATATCTAAGAAGAACATGTAATCATTTAGCTCAATTAATGAATTTTACAAAGAAATTAATTA
>WSZQ02067735.1:61986-72607 GCA_019419845.2 Weissflogia rhopalogaster
GTTTCGACAATTTGGTTCTATGTAGCAGTCTGGTTAAGTCTGCGTGCTACGCACCGCACGTGCCGAGCCTCGAAGCGGCGAGTAGGATGCTGAAATCGCAAATCCTTGAGCGTCTTTCCAGAACGTTTCGAAACATTTTACATTCCATCATTTACATCAGCATATTCCACTTTAAATTTTCTATAATTTTTGTTTGAACATCTTGAGGCACCTTGTTCTAGTTTCGAAGAAAATTGGGTGTATATGTTCTCTTATGGACTTTTGCATTGAAAATTTCTAACTTTCATTTTAGGGTATTTGTACAGAATCAAATTCTCGGTCGTAAAATTTGTACTAATTTGGGTCATATACATAACAATGTAACATATATTTAACAATGGATCTACGAAAATTCACAGCTGTAAAGTCACCATCGTAAATTCACCGCTAAGAAAAATCACCGCTTGCTGAATCACCGCAAGTAAATTCATTGCTAAGGAAAATCACCGCTCGTTAAATCACCGCGAGTAAATTCACCGTCAAGAAAAATCACCGCTCTCTAAATCACCGCGGTATATTCAACAAAGAAAACAATCCCCGCGGTGAGTTTTCGCGCAGTTAAATTTCGTAGCGGTGAATTTACCAGCGGTGATTTGGTAGCGGCGATTTTACCGCGGTAAATTTACTGCCTCCCATAAACAATATTTCTCGAGAAATATATCGGCTGAGTTTATCACGGTCATATTTTTTATTTTTTGATTTATTTCATTTATTTTTTGATTACCAACAATTTTCTCGATATATTTTTTTAGTTTTCACGTTAAAAAACTCACCCGGTTTATAAAGGAGAAGAGGCACTTTCTATTAAAAAAAATCGTAATTTATATTTCCCTAATAATTTTTTCTTGTTGTATTTTTTTAAAACTTTACAGCGGTGCATGTCTCCCAGTCTGGAATCCTCTGCTTTAGGATATCGCATACGACGAGTTAAACCACGCTGCGCATTGTTGTTTTACTGCAAATAACGGGCGGCAATCACTGGGGATGAATGCGGCAATCAAAATAAATGCGAATTTGCGTTAGCAGTCGAATTGTTATACGTCATGCAGCCGTTAATTTTACGATGCTACTTTTATGAGTTTTATTAAGCGCTTATCATTGACGCTGCGGCTGTTGCACGGTGAAATGACGCGCCGCAGGGCCGAGAATGGGCGCATTTCATAGTTAAATAGTGCTACAAGTAATCAGATTTGTTGTCGAATGATTAATCGATTACGCGAAGCGCGCCCGACGCCGACGCCGACGTGACGTTGATTGCGAGATCGATGCACAATGGACGAGCCAGACTGTTGAATACTGTGCGCCGACTTAATTAATTATCAGCGCCACCCTTTTTGGACTGAATTCCTCCAGAGATAGGCAGCGTGTCGACGATTTGTTCGATCGGCGCTGTTCTTTTTGTTATTTTGTTCTGCATTATTCCATTGTTTTAATTGTTTCACTGGTGGGTTTATTGATTCAGTTGGTTCATTTAGTTTGTTTTTGTTAACTAGTTCACAATTTGTTGGATTTATTCACTTTGTTAATCAAATAACTGTGCTTACTAATGATTCTACTGTATTGGATTACCTAGAATATCTGGCACTAGTTGATTGACCAGAAACTAGTTGTTGAAAGTATCGTTTCAGTGATCTCGAGTATTGCTAGAAAAGGGTAGATAACTATATCTATAAAGTACTCCTAGCTTCTGATATATCAAACTGGCAGTCCCGGGAGGGGAAAAAAAATTACTGAAACTTATAGGCACACCTAGCGAATCTCCGATTCTAACATCCCTCTCCCTAGCTTCTCTGTCCGTAGCTTCTCTGAGCTTCCTTCGATCAACTTCCCATCTATCGAAAAGATAGGGCGGAAGAGGAGGAAGATTCGCGAGGCACACCTAACCTAACCTAACCTAACCTAACCTAACTTAACCTAACCGAACCTAACCTAACCTAACCTAACTTAACCTAACCTAACTTAACCTAATCTAACCGGAGCTAACGGAACCTAACCGAATCTAACCTAACCTATATTGGTTTACATAAACAATCCACATAAAACCACCTCGTTGGAATTAAATATATCACATTTATTATATAATCATTCAACAATTATATCAAAATAGTCGAATTTCACCCCACTTCTGAGGTAAAAATAAATGAAGAGCTAATTTTGAAAAGGCATCCCACTTCTGATGTACAAATAAAAAAAGAGCTGCTGTTAAAGAGGCATCCCACTTCTGATGTAAAAAATGAAAGTCCGATGTAAAAAAAGCATTCCAATTCTGAGGTAAAAATAAATGAAGAGCTGATGTTGACAAGTCATCCCACTTCTGATGAACAGATAAATAACGAGCTGATGTTGAAAAGGCATCCCACTTCTGATGTAAAGATAAATAAAGAAGTGATCTTCGGATCTCAACACAACAAGAAAAATCATTTAACATTAAGAAACTTCAACTTTTTCCAGACAACTCTTTCGAAATCCCATAAATTCCTATAAAATGCAGACGGTATTATGAAAATTGCAAGGGATGCATTTAGGTGCCCTTACGTCGCATCTTAAGCGCCTGACTATTTTATAGGTTATGCAGTCTTAAAATATTCATTATGCACCAGGATGCATTCGGAACGTTTACTGTTCCGGCCCCATCTATGGAGGCACATTTATGCGCATTTATTTATACTTTGCGCATTGCCATTACTTGCGCGAAAACCGTCGGCGTCTCTAACGTTCCATAATTCCACAGCTCTGAAAGACATGCGAATCGGCAAAGAAGGCAAAGCATAAGCATCGTTATTTTTATGTCTATGTCCACGGATGTATGTATATCGTATTGCCCCGCTGTACTAGTGCGATTTGCTTAAAACGAAATTAGGTCAAGTACCTCTTCTGATACTCTCATATTTATTTGCGTAATAATATTTATTCCATTCTATGTGCATCGTTTTCAATCATCGTTTTCCGGAAACATTATTTTTTCATAACGTTAATTGAAATGTCGAAAATGTGAAATGGCAGCTACTTTTATTGAAAGAAAAAAAAACATACGTCAAAATCCGCTTCATTTTCAATTACATCAGAAGTGGGATATATTGACAACTATCATTATACGCACGCCGCTGCTTTGCATTCTCGTCAGCGATTCCGATCGCGTATCGGGAAGCATCTGCTGCTGATGCTTCCCGAACGCATCTTTATTCCCGTGGCCCACATCTGGTGGACGTAAGTCCCTCGGGCAAAAAAAAATAAAGAAACCGGTGTTTTTGTGTTCGCATCATCGTCGAATTGAAAAAAAAAATGTATGCAGAACACATTCGTTGGAAATATAAACAAGTCCATGTCAAAGCTACGTATATACGAGTATATCGACAGAAAAGAAAACGTAGAATATTTTATGCTTGTCTACACAAGTAAGAACTTTATTATTTGCATATATTTGAATATGGAAATATTTATTCAATATCCGAATGTAATAATGTATAATGATATGGGGGAGTCTTCCGCTACTGGGTGACGTCCAGTCGCATCTAATTCTCGCACGTGCAAAGTTTCTAGAATGTTTTAGAACGTTCTGGAGAGAGGATTAAGGATTTGCGATTACAGCATTCTACTCGCTGCTTCGAGGCTCTGCACATGCGGTGCGTAGCACGCAAGCTTAATAGGACTGCTTCATAGAACCATATTACTGAAATAATTAACACTTGACTATTTTCTTAATATCCAATGATTATGTCGTTATTACAATGTTTAGACTCAACATACAAAATAATTCGTTAATGTTGTTCCATGGTCCCATGGCTCTAAATGGAATTAATTTAATTTCTACGCCACACGGGCTCTAAGTATGAAAAGCACCTTAAGTTGTAAGGGTAGTTCCTTTTCACATGCGTTTTTAAGAAATTTATGACTTAAATTACAAATGACGTTATTGGGGTTGCCTATATTAGACAAAACTTAGATTTGCTGTTAATGTTAAGGCAAAACTAACATTTAAAGACCGGAAAACTGATATTTACTGCTGATATTTAAAAAAATTATGAAATAATACAAAAAAATTGAAAACAGAATAACGACATATTTCACAAAATATATTTTGTCTTCCTTTTGTTAGCTTAAAGTTGTAGCTGGAATTGATTTACATCGATGTTTTCGTGTCGACCATCGGTAAAACTTTGAATATCCTCTCTCGGATAACATTCTCACCGTACATGTATGCTAACATCCTGCGAAGAAAACTCAAGGAAAACAACCGAGGATAACAGATATCCCAGTGACATCTCGCAACTCCATTGACGACGGCCACAAAAAGAGCTAAATAAATATAACAGATACGTCTAGGCTTTTATTGGCACTGGTGGGCACCAAAATTTAATAATAAAAAAAAAAAACAACAACAACAACAAATACCGAAAATAGACTTGGCCCACACTCAATATTTTTTGTGACTCTAACGTCGTAAACCTTCTAAACGAACCAAAAAACATTTTGAGCATAAAATTTACTTGGGAAAACTGGAATATTTTAGACCCCTATTTGTAAGCCTATAGGGTTAAAATTAAATAGGTTTCATACACGTATCGAGCACGAAACAGTAATCGATGATAACGGAGATTAGTCCAAGGAAGGGAGGATATCCGTTTATATTTTTACACAGTTTTAAGTTTACACTTTTTCACTCTACTGAATGATGTTGGGAGCTTTTGATCGGAGCTTTGAAAGGGCTGGTTTAAAGGGTTTGCAGGAGGTGGCAGATTGGTGATGTATTGTTAGAAATTGTGGATTTTTCGCGTTTCATTTCACTTCACATTCGCGCACTGGTCACTATGGTTCTGTTGGTGCCCTGGGGACGTAGGGGACATGTGGAGGCGTTGGGGGTTGACCTCTTCCTCTTATACAGAGGAATGGGTTTATTTCTGTACGATCCAGGTTGGGACATACGTTTAAAATGTTTCACCAACCGTGAGTGGGCTCACGTTGTCGTATGCGGTTTAAGAGCATGCTCTCAACAGTTTTTCGCTTGAAAGACTTCGTTTTCATTGGGATTTTCATGGATTTACTACTATCTTTAGATTTATTTGAAATCCTGACGTTTCTGGACTATACACGTATGGACCAGAAGAGTGAGTATGTTACGAGGGAAGTCTGGGTTTGGTTTAAAGTGCTTTAGGGAGCACTGGAGCGGAGCTATTCGATATTTTGTAGCCTTATTTCTTTTTACTCAACAGATGGTTATATTTATGAGTATTCGGCATATGTATTCGGTATTTATTTAGTCGTTTTTCGGGATCTCCTTAGGAAGATAGTTTATGATCTCTTGTTTTATATTTTCTATCGAAACTAAATAAACGCCATTCGTATTTTAATTTACGTCTACAGCATAGGTAAGCAAGCTGTTTGCCACAAGGACTAAAATTGATGTAGTAGATGATGGCTGACTCAAATATCGTCCCCCATGGACCCCAATGTTATTAGACACTTATTGCTGGTGGTTCCACATGACAGAATTCTTTATACACTCTTCGTAAGCAGCTCTTCCTTGAAATGGGGGATAGAGTGGTCCAATCTAACTGCGACAGAGGAACGTTGCGTAACTGTGGTGATCTGATCAGATCTTTGTTACCTGTTGATGTAAAATGTGTCTCACCTCTTGGGCCCTTGACCCATTCCCTTTGCAGTTTGTAGACATGAGGAGACCACATTGGTACTTTTTTGGATGTGGTGACCCTTCTTGGGAATATCTGATAGTATCCCCATCTCTCTCTTCTGTCTTCTCTCTCTTCCCTCCTCTCTCTTCTCTGTCTTCTCTCTCTTCTTTCCTCTCTCTTCTCTGTCTTCTCTCTCTTTGTCTTCTCTCCTCTCTCTTCTCCCTCTTCTCTGTCTTACCTCTCTTCCCTCTCTTCTTTCCTCTCTATTCTGTCTTCTCTCTCTTCCCTCTCTTCTCTCCTCTCTCTTCTCTCCTCTCTCTTCTCTCTCTTATCCTCTCTTACCCTCTCTTCTCTCTCTCCTGTGTCTCTCAATTGGCTCTATAGTCCTATTGTATTTTTCACTTCTATTCCGTTCATTTAAGTTCTGATCAAGACATGACTTCCTCCAAAGCGTAACCAGACTTTATATTTTTCAATATGAATTTTCTTCTTCCACATAAAAGTTTGATTAGAAAATTTTCCTAAACAAAACTATTTCTTTGGCGTCTGATTATGATTTTCCTTCGCCCACACTCCAGCGCGAAATATTCCTGGAAACGACTTTTCTTATTTCCCATTCGCGCCACGCATGTGAGCTTTTTCCCTAGCTTGGCGCGTTTGGGGAAAAAAGTAAGTATGCCAGTTGCGAGCGCCTTGCCGAGAGAATTACTTCGGAAAATCGAAAAAAAAGGAGCGAAAAGTTTACATTCGAAGAACGTGTTGCAAAGCCCACCTAAAAGTCTAAAGAGTCATTATATCCACTGACTGAAAACCAGAAGGGTGTTGGCTAAAGGCAGAGAGATGAGTGTATGTGTATATGTGTTCTTCTGGAACGGTATTCCAGGGGAGAACAAGTGAGAAACTAGGAAAAGGAAGGGATTGAGAAGAGGCCAAGATGTGAGTTGTTTCGCGAACCAGTCATACACATGTTACCCAGTTTATTTGGCGTCTCCTTCAAAACCTCTCCAGTTCTAACCGGATTTCTACCTTCCTTTTTCTCCTCTAGAGAAGTAGACAGATCTAACTAAGTAGACGAAAATGGATACAATGCCGACAGTCTGGTAAACTGGGAAGAGTTAAATAGAAGTATCTATTTAAATTGCTATACGTTTGGAGTTTACATCAGAAGAAGACTCAGTCCCCTCTGTGTTCTCCGAATTTCTACCTCCTTTCTTCTCCACCAGAGAAGTAGACTGTCTCTAGACGTATTCACTAAAATAGACGAAAATGGGTAGAGGGCCGAAAGTATATTTAAGTTGCTATACGATATGATTTACCCAGATCCACGTATATTTCTTTATTTGTCCTATTTTGCGCCGCTACTTTGTTTCAAAGGCAGAGCGAGGAAGTGTATATGTACATATGCTTGTTCAGCAGTATTCCTGGGGATAACAATGTGTCTTCCTCTTCTCTTTCGTCTTGTTTGCAGCAATCTTCAAGGATGTTTGGACAGAAATCACGCTGTTTAGATATACGTATCGATGTTTTAACTGCTTGTAGTTGTACATTAAAGGTGTTGCACTAATGGTGGGACCGTTGCTAGTCGGAGACTAGAGGTACCCTTGGTTGACAACCGCCTGAATAACAAGAGGAGATCAGCGCCGCCAAGCGGTGAACAATAGGATGAGAGGATGTAGTCGGCCATAGTTACTGCAGATTGCCAGGTCGCAGCTCACAATCGGTGAATTTCAACTCTTTTGAGACTGTTACGTTCGTATTTTTACATTACGTTGTGCTCAATTGAACATTACAACGCTGGTTTGTAGTATAGTCCAAAGCGTTCAGTGAAATACGGTACCGCGAGTGTTTTTGAGTGTGAAAAAAAACCGTTGTTGGATAAACATGTGTGTGAGTGTGTGCTGTGACTAGCTGCGTCGCGTGTATGAACATACGTAGATTGAACGTAGATTGCTGCGAACGTTAGTGAGAACGTGACCGGGAAGCTTGTTGTCAGTAAAAATGTCCGGCAACGTTACTGGTAAGTCATTTATTCAACTTTTATGCGAAATAGGAAAAGTGTGATTGTTTGCGGATGCTTGTTAGTAGATAGATGCATCACTAGATGTCGCCACCAAGATTTAACCTAAGCGTTGACAAGTGACGGCGGTATTTTCAAATATTGCATAAACCGAGTGTTGCAAATATAGTATACGGGGTGTTCCCAATTTAAAGGTGTAAATAGTACAGGCACACAAACTAGACTTTGCAAGCATTACCCGCCAATGTAAAAAAAATACTCACTCCCTCTTTAACCTCCCATTCTAAATCATACAAGGTGAAAATGCATTAAATGTTAAAGAAAGAAAGTTAACGTATTTGTTCAAACTTGCATCACTAGATATCGCCGGCAGCACATAAATGATATTTTGACAAGTGACAGGGTTGCAAATTCGTGGCGAGTGAAAAGTTTTTTTTTCCAGTTTGTTTATCCGTTTCGTAGAAAGCCAATACAAAAAAGTGAAACAATGGAATGGAACAGCTCGGGTCAACTCACCGGAGCATGCAAAGTTTTTCATTTAATTAGGGATATTGGGAATGTTGTTGTTGATAGAAGCGTGGGAGGGAAAAGTCGCCGTCGCGTTGGGGAAAATGGGAAAAGTGTTAAAACACGTAGACGAGCTAAAAGTTCAGCGTCTAGTAAAGTATTTAAACTTGGATTGTAATGAAACGGCCAAGCCGTCATGGTGTGCAAGGAAATTGTACAAAACGCTAGAGAGACTGGAAATGAAATGCTTTGCAACTTCAAAGTAGAACTCTATAGTGAAATAAAATTATTCTACACAATGTGTAACTATAGACATTTAGTAAAATGCAAA
Source organism: Weissflogia rhopalogaster (assembly GCA_019419845.2). Taxonomy (NCBI): domain Eukaryota; kingdom Metazoa; phylum Arthropoda; class Insecta; order Coleoptera; family Staphylinidae; genus Weissflogia; species Weissflogia rhopalogaster. The sequence continues at coordinate 70,511 of WSZQ02067735.1, forward strand.
TTATTTCCTATTAATTTACGTTTTACCAATCAGATTATTTCATGTGATTACATGTTACTAAAAGTTGGTTTGATAACTTAAATAGAAGTTGATTGTTCCTGATAGGAACAGGTTTGCTTGGAGTTGTCTTTGTTAAGTCAAAATGGATTTAATATTAAATTCCAACAACTTCTATTCCAACTATTCCAATATGTTACGGAATTTATTATAATAGTAATGATGACCTGAATTTATAGTAACCATAATTGGGCCAGGAATGGTGCGGAATATTAAAATTTGGTTAATCTGATAAGCCCATTCTATTTGTCTACCTTCCTCGCAAATTATGCCTTGATTGGGTCAATGAGGGTTTAGAAGTTTGGATGGATTGGAATTTAATTTGGTGGGTTTCAACCTTAATCCCACAAATTTTAAGACAAGGGTACAAAAGGCCGAATTGAATTCGTTTGGATCGGTTTTGGTTATATAAAGCAGAGGCCAATATATTATATTTTGTATTTTATTATATATTCTACATTCAATTGATAAGAACTGTTATAATTTATAAATAAAACAATAGATGACCCTAAAGAAGTCTTCGAATAGAAGATTTGGAAAATTATTTGATAGTAGTAGTGGTGTTGCTCTTCATATATGGACGATCGATTCTTGATATCTCGTGGTGGAGAAGTCGGAAGGTCCACAAGCTCAGCTAGGTCGTGCCAAAAACTGTCCCATTTTCTATATTATCGTATTGCCCCTCCAAGGACGCCTCTGGAGCAATATATAAAGGCTGCACCATTGTGGCCCCAGTATTGAACAGACTGAACGTCACAATTCATCAACCAATTCTAATCCAACTTAAACTATTTACTAATATACCATTAAAATAGTTTGGAAATCTTCAAAATGTCAGAAAATAGTGGTAATATGCTTGAAGGGTCACCGACTATCATATTTTCAGATTTATTATGATTAGATTTTCTTATTATCATTTTACTGCGAATCTCAGTAAAAATTTCGAAATATCACGGAAATATACCTTCATTTTACACCAAAATGAAAGGGCCTCATACATGTTACATTCTTCAACACTTTAGACATTCCCTGCCTCGTCATAATTTACTCTGAATATATGATAGCGGTGTGTGAATGGAATAGTTTGAGAAATGCGCACGTTCGGAATGCGGCTGGATGCGTAATGGGGTTGTTCGAGCATCGTTGGGTGGCTGCGATGTTCGGAGGCGGCTGACGGAGGAGTGAGAGGACGGCAAGAATGGCGATTGTAGCATTGTTCGACTGGTGGCGGCGGCGGCGGCGATGGTGCGACGTTGATGAGCCGTTATCGCACGCTCGTCAGATTCACTCCGTCAACTCTCTTGCATCTCTCACGCTAAGGCTCATGATGAAGACCGACAGGCTGGTACAGATAGGCTAGAGAACTAGAAAGATAGAGAGAGAGAGAGAGAGAGAAGAAGAAGAAATAGTGTTAGAGTCTGGGAGTATCAGAGAGAAAGAGAACGGAAGAGAAAGAGGAAAACATAAAGTGGTAAACATCCAAGGGTGGCTCTCCCGCCTCCATGTTTTCCACACACCCACCCCCATGCTTCATCATCGTACATCACCTTTCACCCGCCCCACGTCAGCGCCGTGTGCAATCTTACCGTGTTGCTTCCGCCATGTTGCCAACAGATGTATTTATTTTGGCCACATTATAAACTAACGCCGAACAAAGGCCCCGGACAACTTTGTACACGTTTGCTGACTGTATGGCCGTTTAATTATTTTAGAATAAGACGTGATGGATGATTTTCACCTCGGCGGCGGCATCGCCCATTGCCCGAAGGGTTTAAAAGAGGTTAGGTTTCACTGTGATTTCATTATTTCTATGCAATGTCAAGTTATGTTCAATTAAATCATCATAAATTAAAGTTAAGGTTAAGTCTAGTTTAAGGAAGAAATCAAGGTTAAATCTAGGTATGGGTTAGATTAGGTTAAGTTAGGTTTGAGTCTAACCTTTAGATTATCCCAACCTGAGAATAGATTGATGAGTTTCATCGTGGCACTGGCCGAAGTGCTAAACTGACTGAAGTGAAAAGATGGGTCTGTTTCCTTATA
>WSZQ02067756.1:0-11178 GCA_019419845.2 Weissflogia rhopalogaster
TCTACTTTTATTTCTATTTGTTGATTAATATACATTGTTATCTCCTTCTTATTTATTCCGTCAAAAACAACGCTACCCTACTGTAAATATTTAAAAACATAAATTTAACATGATATAGAGAAATGACAGAGTTTATCATTTCCTATCCGCACCGAACTCAAACAAAGATAAATTAAATAAAATGCTGATGACTATTACCTGGAAGTGTCATCAAAATAGACGAAAATAGATGGCAGAGATAAAGCCTAATGAAAGACAAGATGACCACCCGTCCGTCGTCATTAGATGCGCTTCGGTTTATACGTTTCACGAAGTTAATCATAATGAAAACAGATGAAAACACGTCTAATGGCTCTTATATCATCTTTGCCATTGTTTAGACACTGATATAAAAATGTGCCTCTATATTTTAACTTTCCATTATGAACGGTCCTGCAATCTTAATCAATTAAGTAGGTACATATTCGTCTCATGCTAAAAATTATGCAGGAGATGGATATGCACTTGCTCTATATTTCAAATTTGATTGTGTAGATGCAGACTAATAAAAACATTCCGATCCAAGTAAGAACGTTCGGAGTAGTATATTATTCCGTCTGAGATTTAAGTTTCACCGACTTTATAGTTTATCTGCTTGACATCTGCGTTGCTCGCTAAAATTTACAATTTTTGCCATTTCTGCCAATGGTAGACGTCGCGGTCCGCGTCGACTATGGTAAAGGGTGGAAAAACGTGCAATGGGTGCGGATTGAAATGCGAGGAATTGAAACTCGTCGGCCAGCCCTCCGGAAGCGAAATACATATTTCACATGCGACGCCGTAGCGCTTCCCCATGTCGACCCGAGGTTTTTCGACGCATCTTTGGAGACGAAGACAACGTTCGTTGTCGAGGGTGCGAGGGCAGATGTGACCCGGGAGGAAATTGTTCTGCTTTTTTCAGGCCCGAAAAGCTTCCCGGCAAGAAACAAGAATTATTATCAATTCACGCACATTTTTTCCTTCTCCTTTGAATATTGAATTTGTTCGAAAATGATATTTAATCAAAATTAAATGGGTTTTCCTTGAAGTAACGCATTATTAACAAATTCCTTTTTTTAGAATTTATTTGTATTAAATGTATATTTTATTGTTGTTCATTAGGTTTTTATAAATATAAACTGGGAGTGTTTTTCGAAAGTTGTTTAGCACATCTTTAAAATGTAACTTTACAAGGGGAGTATCCCAATTGTCCATCTCAGATTTTGATTTTTTGTACGTGTAGTACATATACGGAAATAATCTTTAAAACGATTTGTCACAAATTGAATGTTGTATATATTGCTTTAAGAGCAACCTTATCCAATCTTAATAACAAGATTGCAAGATTCGTTGGTATGAGTAATTGGTGCAGAGAAGTGGGAGGAGCATTTATCTGAAATATGACTAGCTCGCCTACCGCTACAGTATGACAGTCGGGAGGGATAGCAGATAGACTGGCGCCTTTACAATATGTTACCGTTACGTAATGAAGGGGTTTTTCCTCCCAAAGGAAGCTATCACTTCAACAACATTTGCTACAAACTTTACTGCTCACTTAGGCTTACCAATTAAACGTTAACCATAGAAATGAGTTGATTCCAGTCACAACTTCGAGAAACATTTGAATTTTATTTTTCCCATTATTTGGTCCCAGTTTTTAAAACGTTAGTTGTCAGAATAAGAAGTAAATGGAATATTTCGACCAGTTATAATAAAATAGTACAATAATATAACGATTTCGAATGAATTTTATTCTTTCCGGTAATAAAATCGCTGATTATTTTAATTTAGAATATAACTATAATAAAAACAATGAAATGAAATATAAACATATGCATAGAATTGACTATGATTACATTCATAAATGTACTGTTTCCATGTCATATCTTGGAATAAAAGTGCATTTATTTATTTAATAACCATTCTAGCAAGCTATTAAAATTGATAAACAAACTAATGCATTAAATAAAGGAAAACAAATGGAAATGGAATGATTTATTATTGATATATTTTACCAAACAACACAGATTTATTATTAATAACAATTTTCAATTATACCTCACGTTTTGTGTTTATTACGACCTATTTTATTTTATAAATAGTATTTCATTAATATTTTACTTCATTCAAACTTGCCATTTTTTTATATTTGAGCGTAATATATTGCTAAATGTATATTTTCGTTGGAATAAAGCGTAAACAGCTTTTACGCACGTTGGTGTCATACAAAAAAGAATACCGAACCGTACGTTACACTCCTGCGTAGCAGCGTTCCCAAAATCACTATTTCCCCTCTTGTATCGTTAAGAATTGAAATATTCGTGAAATTTCTCCCATAGTTAGAAGCATTTGTGAAACATTTGATCTGTTTTCCTTTCGACAATTAGTAGACACCGATTAATTCAAGAGCAAATTAAACACCGTACAATGTATACGAAACTCAAACACATGGTGAACGGTGGTGCTTTGTCATTGATTACCTGCTTTAAGAGCACTTTAGGATTAGCGGTCATTAGCGCTGAGAAACTTCGATACCACCCCCGCACATTTCTTGTTTGTTGTACTGTGGATATTACTCGTCTTCTGTGAGAAGATCAAAACCAAGTGGAACTCGAAACGATGGGATGTCTTGAACCCTAAAATTATCCTATAACTTTAGGCGCGCACCCTTTGAGCGGCTCGAGCTGTCGAAAAGGGTTAATGGTATCCGTAACCGTTGAGTCATTATATCGCTAAATTGCCTCAAATGGCCAATAAACTCGTCGAAACAAAAGTTGGCGCGGCTCACACCAACAATGGCGGAAACAAAAGTGCCAACAAAAACGAAACATTTTAGCGCTCGGGCGTCGCATTGTATGAATTCAATTAAATTGCGCACCGCCACGGGCGGCCGTAATGAATTAATTTCCATTATTGTGTTGAGATTTTCGGCCAGGTTGAACCGCGCGGTTTTTTTTTTGTGCACGGTGCGCTATTTGCTTAATTTTTTACCGACACTTTTTTCACGCTACGGCGGTTGCCGGCAATTTTTTCCAGCAAGCCACAAAAAAACGGGCGGACTCATTCCTCCATTCTTAATTTTTCTTTTTTTATGTCTGGCTGGGCGCCATTGTAAATCCTTTCGGCGCGGCGCTCCCCAGGTGTGCGCAAATCAACGACGTTGACGAATCGGTCCGACGGTGGCCCCGACACGAAAATTAAGAATCTCCATGCCATAATTCAGTATTTAAATAATTACACAAACCGAAATTTACCATCTACGATCTCATTTCGAGTGAAAGCACTTGAGATGCTACGCATCACTGCGCTGAAAAATACCAGAAAAAAACATTCCCAGTGGGGATTAAATCCGTAGAGATATAAATGAGAATCATATTTCAGCTTTCATAATAAAATTATTAAATGTTTTCATTAATTCAATGTAGAAAAATGTATTTTAGGGGAAGTGAGATATGTTAGGAATGAGGACAGGAATTACATTATACCAAAATAATTAAAAATTCTTCCTCAAAAGCAACTTAATTGTATTTCTCATTTCGGTACTTCCGAATTATCAAGTTCAATAACCTTAAAGGTTCGTTTAAGGAAATATTCCGTTATTTCGTTGAAAATCAGGAATTTGGTTCTTTAAGAACCTGTAAGAAAGGTTTATCTTATTTGACGTGCCGAAAATAGAATTTTGTTGATTTCGTCAGGTCCATAAATAGTTGGTAATATTTTGACGTGCCCAGGGCTGAGGTTTGAGGTTGGGAGGCGACACGGGGACGACGCCCCCAAGCGGCCGACAGTTAGTCACCAGCAGCGGCGAATCCCCTGGAGGTCGCCACCGCACGTCCTCACCATCACCAATGTTATTCAGGGCGCTCGTGGTTTACCCGGGTCCTCCTCGGCGGTGTTGTGTATGCAGCTGCCGCTCATAGTTTCGACGATATATCTCCTCGTAAGGTAACGCGGCGCACGCCCGCGGAATTCTAAACAAGTCAGTTAATCACATTTCCCCGTGTCCTCGGCGAGCCTGTGGGAGTATGTTACGTTCGGCTCGAGCATGCTGAGGTCCGTCTATCCCATTCCATTTCGTGCAACTCATAATTTTGCCAACACGGCCGAAATGAAAAATATATAAAAGAGCGAGTGATGGGTACGTGGCGTTGGACCGCGGATATAAAGGAGGAAAAGATGTATTTTGGTTGGAAGCATAGTGGAGAGATGATGGCTGCGGTGAAATGAAACGTTGTGTATCGCTTTCGCACATTATTGACGGCCACCTTCCACTCTACTGCATCGTATGTATGTCTATTCGATCCGACTTGGCGAGGTAGTTCGGCGAGAAGTGGGGTTATGAGGGAACATCACGAAAATTGCCGACAGGCATTGTGGGATTTCCCCCATCTACAGCTACAGAATGGCATCATTTTTATATGATCATGTCATTTATGGTTGCAATTTACTATTCTCGTAGGAAAACTATAATAAACTAGTAAAATAAATTGCTCTATTTTAAGATTAATGCAGTTTATTATATTTTTAGACTTTTTCAAGTAGTATTATTTATTATATTAAGGAAATTTTATTTAGAGACTCTTGCATCGTTTATTTTAAGTAATATTTAATCCAAATTTGATTTTTGAACATATTTTTTATGTGCAACGAACAATATGCAGCCTGGTACATCCAATCGAACAAATTTAGGTATTTCGGGTACTTGTATGTGACATCATATATTTATATTTACAATTATAATTGAAGAAAAGGTGCTTCACACAAGATAGTGGACTATCGAATATTTAGGATAAGTTGATGATTCCATACATCGCCATTTAAATCCCGTCGGAACTTTGGGTATTTGAATATGCCGTTTAATATTCACATACACCAGTAGGGATGTCAACTTTTCACGAAGTATCGATACTTTTTGTATCGAAGTAAAGTATCAATACTTATTGATGTCAAAAATACACATTGTCATCTGTTAATGAATTTTCAAATTATTGTTTATTCATTACAGTGATCTTCCAGTATTTTATCGTCCCAATGATTCTGATGTTACTTCATGGGAATTACATTTTGAGAATGAACAATATCGTGGTAATTCTTAAGTAATAACATTAATAATTTTATAATTACTAATTGAGTAAATCAAGGAATCGACTTCGAAGTATCGAGACTTGTAGTTTATCAACTTTTAATACTTTGATTGCGAAGAACTGATAAAATCGTAAAGTATAAGGAATATAACTTTCTTCAAAATTAGTATTTCTGGGAATGAGTAATAAACTATTTTGGATTATAGCATAAAAATATAATTTGAGTATTAATTTCCAAATGTTTCAAGATTATACTTCAATAACTTAAATTAGGGCATGTCAAAAAGCATCGAAAATGACTAATTCGATACTATTCGATACTAATGATACCCCACTAGCGAAAATTGTGAAAAGTCCAATAAGAAGCTACTACTTCAAAAAAGAGAAGATAAAACAGGATTGATAGAGATACGTCGCCAAAATCGAAACGTTCTCGGCTTGTATTCACCTGCGAACTCCCGCATATAAAAGTTTTACTTCAAAAATAAATATCAAGTTCTGAGCTATTTGATTATTTTTATTATGACTATATTTTCGTCATATCTTCCAATTGCCGTTGTCACCCCATGATTTCAAAAATGATTGCATCTAATTGGTTGCTTCCAAGCATCATCTAGTGGTAAATAGCAGGCACTTAAAATAAATTCGTGTAAATGCTCAAGCACTCCAAATTCCCTACATGTTCTCATAAAAATATTTATTACCGCATATAACAACATGCACTTGCTCTCAATCCCACGCCGACAAGGAGGATGCGATGGCGCTTGGGCGAAAGTGTTGGCGGCTGAAAAGTGGAATCGTTTCACCCTCATTGCGTCGGCGAACGTTTCACATCAGAGCGAACACAACACGCTATTCGTAATACATGTTTGCTCGCGGTATGATGCTAAACGCAAGAGGAGGCGGCAAGCGCGGGAATGTTCTCTTAGGTATTATTAATAACGCACAACAATTTTCCCTAACAACCCGACATGATAAATAATACACTCATATGGAGATGCGCGAGTGTAAACACGCACAAAATTGTTGCATAGTATTGGAGAATGGCGCGGACAAGAATGTGCGTTCGGATGGGCGGCTATGCAGAGTGCAGCTTAACCTGTCCATGGTAACGTTTATTAAATAACACATTTGTCCGCTAGGCATGCGAGTAATGCAACATCCAATCGGAGAGTGCGCTTCTGGCACTCTTGATTGGGGGGGGGGGGCGGCGATAGCAACGGTACCATCGCGGCAGCGACGGCACAACGGCTATTTATCATCACGCATTGTCAACGCCAGCGGATTGCACTTAGCACTGAATAAATTGTATCTCTGGGATTAATTTGAAAAAAAAGCCTGTTAAATACCAATCTGAGTCCTATAAACCTCGAAAATCTTTTGTAATCCCTTTAAATATCCTTACTTCTATAGGGGAAATATTCCAAATGACATCAAGTGTCCATTTTTAGATTTAATACTACCCTTTTTTTTCGTTATTGGAAAAATTTCAAAATTGTCAGAAAAATGCGTTGGCGTTTTCAACGCTCAAAATACGCATAAAACATACAGAAAGTAATCAATCAAGCGTGAAAGGGAATCAGGAAAAGTTTTCACCGACGCGCATGAATGGACCAATACATTCCTGCATATTAGAAAAATCTCGCTCTGGCACAAACCGGAAAGCGGCGCGCGTGTTATTTATTAAAGGATGAATCCTTTCAATGTGCCAGTTTTTTCTCATCCAGCTTCCTGAACTTTCAAAACTTTTCATTTCAATACAATATTTCATATTTTGATCAAAGCAGGCATGCATATAATAGAAAAATGTCTATTACTAGACGATTTTAATATCTATCCAGTTTCATTATGTTTTATTAGGAATATATCTGTATGCATATATTATCGGTATGGTATTGGTATTGATATGTATCGAAAATTTTGTTTAGGTACGACCAAGGGAACTTATGCTTATTACTGCAAATGGCGCAAAGCAAAGCAAAAGCTGCCCAAAACTTGAATATACTGTGAAATCTAGTTAATTCTTTTTTGAAATAATCAAGAAATATCTCTTAAAGTACAATGAATTATACAAGTTTAGCCAACTATATCCATTACAAAAATTTGTAAAAAGTCAAAAGCTACGATGGATTGGTTACATGGTAAGAATGAATACGGACCGGATACCATGAAGGGTTATATATTGCCAGATTCCTGGGTAAAACAACGAGAGGAAAACTAAGAAAGCGGTGGATAGTCTTGGTAAAAGAAGAGGCCAAATACATCTTAGGCATCCGAGGGTGCAGGACGTAATAGGGAAGATTGGAGGAAGAAACTGAGAGAGACCAAGGCCCATGTACACTGGTGAAGCTAAGGCTCCTTAAGATTACTAGGATTGCACACAAAGAGTAATAGCCATCATGCCTATTAATTAAGGTACCAGCCTATTAATTTCTGATTTATATATTGTTCTGAAATATATTCCATTAATAGCTACCAATATACTTCAGTACCGACATAAAATAACCTATTACTTGACCTGTAACTGAATAGGCACCTACCAGTACAGTATCAAATGAAGGCATAATCAAAATTTGGCATGATACTGCGTGATATCATTGACATCATTATCCCGGAAACGTCGCTGCGCCGCGTCATCTTCCGGCTGGCTGAAGGAGTCGCCGAATTTCAGCATATTACTTTGTTTATATACCCGAATACACCAGAATCACACACAGCAATGCTTACGCGACGGCGGCTTGTACGCCAAGGGTTGATTCGAGTTTGGTGGAAGGCCGCGGGTTTAATGTAGCACTTAATTATCTCTAGCTCGGCCGTGTATACACATGGCGAGGTTCGCCGAAGAGCTCACGTTACCAATTAACGAACAAACGCCGCCACCGCTCTGGCTGCCAAACAATCTTGCAGCCAGCCGTGTTTGTCGTGCCGAGAGTGTGTGGCTCCTGCCAGAAGTGAGAGTGCGCGATTCTGCACATTTCCCACGACGGTGCGTAAAGGCGCCTGGCAAAGAGGATCCGTCTCCGATATCATTCTTGCCAGTGACGCAAAATTGCGCCGCGCAACAATAACTAATTAATACGCTAATTATACTGGCCTTATTAACGCATCGGCGCAAACAACGCCACCGCACGTGTCAGAATGTGCGATAATTTATATCCAATTAACAAGCAACTCAGCAGCTGATAACAAGATAACAAATCATTGCTTAAATAAGCACTTAAATTACCATTTGTTTCCAAGGGTTCTAATGAGGTTGAGTTGTATAATTTACTTGTTTAGAGGCCAACAAGTATCGTATTACAGTGTATTAAAGAGTAGGATAAGAATATCCATGCGAATAACAAGAAAATATGAGATGCACTGTGCCTATGTGAGAAACACGTCTATTTTGTACAAAAGGTTATTAAATAAGTTTATCTTTATGAAACATATAGTAACTCATTTTTAAAAATAAATAATTAATACCGAAAACATTCTGTTTGAAATCATCAATGTAGTACAAGACATGTAGCCTTCAACGTCTATAACTAATTACAAAATTGATTTAAACTTTGCCCAAATTTGCACCAACTTCATGATGGCTGCTGAAGTGTAGTGGAAATGTAGTGAAAACGTATTATGCCAGTTTAAGTTTCCCGACGACGCCAACCGCTCGCCGAAGCGCAATGCAATCCAATTGGAACTATCGACCGAGGGAGCGTGTGGATCGGGTGGAAATCGAAGGATCTCAGGCGCTGCCTTCGCCAACCGTCCATTACATCTCCCGGTTTATTTAGGTGCCAATCAGAAATGCACTTCGCCGCTATAGCCGCCACCACCGTTGCGGCCGTCGCAACGATGCAAACGGCGTCCCGTTCTTCCGCACAACACCAGACGATGGCCGGCTTTCCCTAATTAGTTTTCCGCGTAAATCAATTACACCCTTGCTTTTCCAAACCGTAGGCCCATGTATAAACTTCTAGGCTAAATCAACAACTTGGAATATAATTAGAATTTAATTAATATTTCGGATTTTTGCAATTACTATGATAATTATACTATGGCTAATGATTGAGGTTAGATTTTGAAACTTTTCCTGCAAAATAGGTTGAAAATTTGATGAACATAAACCTAACCTAACCTAAATGTAAGATTAAGCAATACACCAAAAATATTCATGAGAAGGAAGCTTCACACTTCAGTAAATTACATAATTGAGCACTAACTGTAATTCAATTAGGTTACGCATGACACAAGCTCATTTATTTGCGTCATTACAGCTTTATTATGTCAAGTACTCTCCAAACGCATCACATTAGAATCGATTTTCCCATTCACGAATAAATATCGTTCTTAGCGAACCTACCCACAGGATTATATTAACTTTGACGTGGGCTGTTTTAACGGAAATATCCCTCCTGAATTACCTGAGCGTGTGCTAGTTGTTCATGTGGTGAGTTTACCACATGCCATTATTCGCTCTACGGCCACTAGCCGACATTGTTTTTATGAACTTTGTAAAATGTTGCAAACTCGAGTTTAATTTACATTTCGGCCTCGCACTTGAATGGCTACAAGCGGCCGGCATTAACATTAAAAGTCTACTTAGAGTTTTTATTTGCCTGGATTAATATGGCACTAACAAACGTAAAAAGATATAATTTCTAGCACAGAAAAAAAAAAACACTTTTTACCAAACACAGTTTTACAATTTTAATTAATATTTAGGGATTTCCTTGACCAAACATTATTATTGTGATATAATCCTTTACTAAGAACATCTATCAATTTTCTGGTTTTGACCATGAAGAAACGGAGATAATATGTCAGAAATTCCTATTTTTTACAGAAACGGGGGTGCTAACAAACTTTCTGTAGATCTAGGACTGATAACTGCATGTCGAAGATAAGATTTAATTTGCAATAAAGTTCGCAGAAATAAATGTCATGAATGATAAAAGCAACTTTTATTATTGCCTTAAATATTAAATTAATTGTTAGTATTGCGTAATCTGATGTTCGTGTTTTTCTTGTGAAGAAAAGATAAGGGAATATCTTTTCTTATTTTTCAATTATCTTGAATATTTAACGAGCAAAAATATGTTACAACCATGAAGTGAATATTGCATTGTGTTCTTAATCTCTTATATTTTTTATTTTGCCTTTGTTTCTTCGTTTTTTGCATTTATAAATTGACATATAACAATACAGCTGAAGCGTTCCCGGCACCTCCACCAAAACTGTGAGGCATTGTAAGCACCATCAACAACGATGCCCGGTTTCACGCGCAGGGTTTCTTAACCTCGTCTGGTAATCAATCACTTCAGACGCAATTTCGTCTGTTCGACGAATAATGTCAAACATCTACGACAATATACTTCGACAAGTATTCTTCTATCATCTAACAACGGACCTACATTTTTGATATTTTTCGATATATCAAACTAACCCGATTTTCAAACTAACTGTTAAAAAACAACATCTAAAAATATTACATATCTTTTGTTGTATTGAAACAGCCTGTAAAAACAATTTTTGATACAAGAGGAGGATCGGGCGAGAATGACAGGAACGGGAAGTGATGGCGATGAGAGAACGATCATAGTAGTCTTGAGTTCGATGGATGCCCACAGCCGCCTACGCCTCTACAACCCAAACTCTCTATAATAATATTTCGCGTGATTTATTATTGTACATTATTGTTCAGCGTACATGTCGGCAGCGCAATAAGTATTTTGCTATAATACTTCTACTACTCAATGCAACGTTGGAACATGCTCAGATGATGAACTTGTTCCATGATGCTTTTATTGTTAACTATAAAAAGCACAATAAGGAAGTACATGTAAACAAAATGGGCAAAGAATATAAAAATAAGCGGCTACAAACTGAAGTACACTTCACATAGCCTCAATCTTGTGACTACAATAGTGCTTTTATTGTAGGGTTATTGAAAGTAACAAAAGCAGGCGTATTCTTGAACAATTAGTAGTCAAATGTTTTTTACTCGTTTGCTTTTTGCTATCTCGCTGGGTTCATCAAATTGTAAAACGTCTGCTGGGCGTTTTCTACGTTCTCGAACTCATCAGGAAAAATC
>WSZQ02067767.1:0-25432 GCA_019419845.2 Weissflogia rhopalogaster
GGAAATTGTAAACGCCAAAAAAGGCCCCGAAACCGTTCCGAGAACACGCTACACCAAGTGTCAAATTAAAACAAAGTAAGTACATTTAGAAATAAAACATTGCAGAAAATAGAATCGTGAGTTTTACGAGTAAAATCTGAAATTAAGAAATTAAGTGAGCGGGTTAAGAATAGTTCTGATTTTAAATAATGTTCTTCAACTTCAATAATGTTATTTAAATTCAGGCATAAATATAATTCATATTTTATAAATATGCAATTTGTATACCCCTTTGCAATGTTAGTTAAGTCACAAAGGAGGAGATTAGGCCCTTCGAGTAATAATTTACTCATAACAGGTAACATCAGAGTAAAGCTGTATAACACTTTCTATAGTCAAATCTTTTAAAAATAATTATCCAATAAACAAAATAACCTCTTATAAAAAATATTTAGGTGATATAAAAATATATAATAGTAAATAAAATAAAATGTAAAACATTAACTCCCAATTTCATCTGTTTTCAATAATTTATACAGGGTGTAAAGTGTTAGTAGTGTACGTAGCGTAACCCACCAAGCTTCTTCGCCGTTCTTTGCGTCCTCGCAGGAACTCTGCGCACCACGGCGCCTGCTAGTCGACGTAGGTCGGTCGGTCGGTGGTGGTGGTTGTTGGTGATACGGTAGTGGGGGTGGTAGATCCAGCGCGCTATCGGGAGGAACGCGCTGCTGCCGCGCGCTATCCAGTACGCTGCGAGCAATACGCGCGTTCGCGTAGTGAGTGTGCGAGTGTGTCACTTCGGGCGCTTCTCGATCGTATCATCACCGCCAGCGATAACGAAACGCATCGCAGATAATCTGCTCCTGCGGCAGCATTCTAGGTGTCAACCTACCTACTTCAACAATTGCACCCCGTCTACAATTACCACACAAGTGTGTGCTCCCGAAAACTTTCGCAGAATCTATCTATATGTGTACATCATTTGCAAGTTTTCGGTAGTTTGTCGCGCGACGCGTAGTTCCGGATTGTTACCCTGCTCCCTACACCGTTGGTGCCGTTGCAGGACCCGCCCCTTGGTAGGTTTCGCACATCCTCCCACCGGCGCGAAAACAACAGGCGAACAACAAACAGGACAGCAGGACAGCGAGACTGGGATTATTGTGTGCGGCTGTGGCGCGCTACGTACATGTGTTCCCAGCATCGGGGAGGGATAAATATTCTGTGGGACTGACATAGTGCTACGCAGATTTACATATCTGACGATATTTCATCCTAAACCGCCCCCCGACTGCTCGTACAAGCCCGCGAATCGGTGTTTGCGGGCGGCGTGCTTGATTTTAATTGCGGTGGAATTTATTATGATAAGAGTACCGTGAAATCCCTGTGACTCCCAGCTATTTCCAGTGATTTCCTGCGTGTTCCGGCAACTCCCAGTGGCATATATAATCCCACCATCAACGAACCTTTCGATCGGTGGACCAGTGGACTTCTGCGTATCATCCATCGTTGACCCTCAACTCAGCAGGTCCTGGATTACGGCCGAGGATTACAAGTGACAGTGATACAATCGGATATGATCAGTCGCAGTGTTGAGTGACTTTAAACTTGTGGAAAAATTTAAAAGAAAGTGCAGTATGGAAATGTTCAAAGTGTATCTTCTCCTCGTCTTGGTTCCAAGCTCTTTTGGCAATGCCTTCGTTGCTGGCCAAGGTAAGATATTTTATTCTTTGGTACATACTCACTTTCTTGTGGTTAGTCCTGAGGCCAGGGAAAAGTGGAAAGGATCACATATTCTTTTCACATATTTGAGGGAATACTTAGGATATCAGGAAGAGATTATGGCATGAGTTGCTGTCGATGGCATATTTTGAAAGGAATTTTTACCACATTGCCGCCTTTCTAAATAGAAATGTCTTATTATTTGACGATAGCTCAGGTGGAATTTCGATGACAATGCATCAATTCTTATTCAAATTCAATGAACAGGATAATAGCGTATGATATTACACTTTACACATAAAGTTCTGCTTAAATTTCAATTTTTGGAACTTACTTCCTTAGTCCCTCCCTAAAATCTCCTACCAGATATTCTACATAAATTTTCAAATTTTACTTTCATTCATATAACCTTCAAAATAGCTCGCTCCAAATCTTATAATCACTTAAAATTAATACAATTTATATGAGGTTGCGTTTCTAATAAGGGCTGGTTGGTTAACATTAACTAATAGGTTACATTCAGTTAAGCTCAGAAAGGATTACTATTATGGTAGTTAAAGCCATAAAATGATACTGGATGGCTGGATAAGAACTGAATGTTCAGACGGCTGAAGGACTTTGTATACTGCAATTCTTTTTGGAATCGTGTTGAATTCTAATTGAATATCCACATCAGATGCGGCGTAATCTCACCTCTCTTCTAAAATTTAGTTTACAAATTATGTTATTCAGTCGAAAATGTTAATATTGATATTAAATTGCAAATAGTTGTAAAAGTATTGATGAAGATTGGTTAAGCTTAATTTGATTTAAATTGTGCTAAGTTAGGTTCACATCGGTTAATTTAGTTCTCTTAGGTCAGCTTCTTGAATATGGATGAATAACATGCTATTAACAGGAAAACAATTTTTTGAACATTTTTATTTTTCGGGGAGCGGCACAGATCCCACATTGATCATGCCAATGACTTCTGACGACAACGTCTCGAGTGCAATTCTCGGTAGATATAGAGCAAAAGTAATTCTTCTTATCAATAGTATTAGTCTCTAATAACACTAATTGCAGTGAATAGATTACTAGAATCGGCCAAATAATTCTAGTCGTCGATGCTAGGTAAAATCAAACCGTTTTTTTTCCGAAGTTTGTAAATACAAAATAAAAAGTTATTTCAAAACTTATTAGCTTACTTGCCTCTGAAGAGGGAATATGATGCTTGAGGCAGGATACGAACTGAACGTTCAGAGGGCTGAAAGCCTTTGTATATTGTAATTCTTGTTGCAATCTTGTAAAATTCTAATTGACAATTCCCACCAGATGCAATATTATCTAAAATTTATTGTACAAAATGTGTTATTCGGATTAACATGATAACATTGATATTGCAAACGGTTACAAACGAATTGCCGAAAATTTATTTGGTTAAAAGTAAGCAGTTTGGTTAAAAGTATGTTAATTTGGATGTTGTGTATTTATGTTTTGTTTCATTTAAATTATAAGTTAGGTTAACGTAGGTTAGTTTAGACCTTTTAGGTTAGCTTCTTGAATATAGATGGATAATATGTCGGATATTGATATCCGCTATTTGGTCAAATCTAGAAGTCGATGCTCAATGAAATCAAACTTTATTTTCGGAAATTGTAAGTGCAAAATAAAAAGTTATTCTAAGTCTTATTAGCGTATTCTTAGGATACGAACTGAACGTTCTCCAGGCTGAAGGTCTTTGTATACTATACATTTTATTGCAATCTTGTAAAATTCTAATTGACTATTTCCACAACATACGACATAATCTCAAAATTCTATTAAAATTCTAACTAACATGATAATGTTGATATTACACATGTTTGCAAGGTTTAAAGTCAGAAGTTTGGTTAAAATAGTTGGATTTAGTTTTTGGTTTGTTTTATTTAAATTGTGGTAAGTGAGGATAACGAAAGGTAAATTGGTTAAAATTTTGTTAAGTTAGATTTAGTTAATGTTTTGTTTGATTTAATTTATGATTTATGATTTGTTTCGATTAAATTTGTAACGCACGTGGTACGTCATGCAATTAAATTTATTTTCCGCGTAGTTGTTAACGGAAAGGGGGTTCAGTGACGAAGTTTTGAATATGATCACAATCAGTGAGAAGTAGTAGCTCGAAATTGTTAGTTAATCAGCATTGACAAATGAAGAAAATAATAAAATAATAAAAAGAAAGATTCGATCTGGTAGCTACAGACGAAGTATTGGGCTCACGGTGCGCAAAGATGGCGACAGAATTATTACGAAACAAAATCGCGAAAACGTGTGGCTGTGGCAGCACAATTGACACACCAGACCGAACAGAAATCTTTATTTGGGCTCGGGAAGGAAGAAGACCCGCGTGCGTTACAAATTTGATAAGTTAGATTAACGCAGGTTAGTTTAGCTCTTTTAGGTTAGTTTCTTGAATATGGATGCATAATATGTAGGATATTTATAAGAAAACAATTTTTGAGACCCTCGTAGTTTTTTTTCGGAGAGTGTAGCCAAGTGGCGTAGAGGTATGGCCAATTAATGTTGACCACAAGGTCTTGGTGGATGTAGAACAAAATAAGTTCGTTTTATAAATATTATTATGAGCATCTAATATGATGAATTATATAATAATTGAATAGAATTCTAGTAGTCGATGCTCGGTACAATCAAACTTATTTTCCGGAGTTTACATGTGCAAAATAAGGAATTATTCAGAGACGCAATTACTTGGCGGGTGGATACAAAATGAACGAATTAAAGCACAAGAAATGCATGGTTTTTTTTAAATAAAATTTAAAATTTGTAAACTACAAGTTGTGTAGATATTGCTAACAGTTGCAAACGTATATCCGTATAATATAAGCAAAATCAGATAGAGTTTATTCCCCGCATGCATATTTTATTACAAGCCTGCATACGTCTCGCATTGGGTTCGGGAAATACCGAAACTTTCCCGTCCGCCTCCCGAATTTCCGCACTCGAAACCTACTCCACTACCACTCCACCACGTCGCCGACGACGGGCGCTGAATAGAGAGAATGCGCGAGTTCTGCAACCAACTCCCGGCGTGCAGATACTTCTCGCTACTCGACTCGACGCTTCCTTGGCAAATGATATTTATGAAATGCAGAAATTGGACTAGTCGTAGCATTCGCTGATTACCTGGAATTTACACCCCGCCTACGAACATTAATTACAACCTTTTCGGGCGAGTAGGAAAAGTCGAAAAGTCAGCAGCAAATGTTGCAATGTTTTTCTTCGGCCGTTTTTCCCCATTTTCAGTATTGAAATGTCTTGAAGACGTTATTTGCTTTTAATTTGCGCTCTTCCAAACACACCCGTGCGTCGCTCGTGGAATCTTTCTTGAACTTTTAATTGCTTACACACCTGCACAATGCTGCGATTTCTTCCGAGACGACGCGGTGCTTTCCCTGCGCCACGCTTTCCTGCACTAATCCCACTCGCTGCCTGGATGCCTGCTGATATACCGCGCCCTGCGCCGGGGTGTTGCTTGACATCTTTTAATTTCTACGTCTTTCACTCGTACGTTTTAATTTCCACGCTTTTCCAACGCTTTGATGTTCTTACTCGTTTAATCTGCGTTCGATTCCGTAATGCGAGCCGATGGAAACTTTGCAACCCACTCATCACACCATGTGCAAAGTGCGGGCGTGCGTGAGGACGACGATTCCAATGCATCCCATTCGCGACCGTTTCAAGTAAACTATTTCGCCATTAATTCGATAAATTTCTCGGCTTGTATAACGACTCTGAACTTTGGCATTAGGGCTCATTAAAAATGTATCATGTTGACTTGCGCTATGATCGGCTAATGAGGAGTATGAAAATTTATGCTTGAATCAATATTAAACTTATTATTTTGTGATTATTTTAATGGAAACTCTGCGTCATATGGGGGCAAAGAGAAAGGTAAATATAGAGCATGCTTGAAATTTCGGAGAATCTGGTTTGTTAAATCAGTATTATCATCAAATAGTTGCCTTTATCATTTCGTTCAAAAAAGTTTCAATGCAGTTTACGAGAAGACTTACTTGTATATTATATTGGATAGTTCAGCTAAATTTGAATAAGATTGAAACATTCGTTCCAGACTATGTTAGCGAGAATTTGATGATTTTACCTTAAATTTAGTATTTCTCTAAACTTGAACATTTTTCCAAACTCGGTTTTCGGTTTTTGAAAACTGAAAATCGCAGTTTCGGTTTTCGAGTTTTGAGAAATTTTGAAATATTTGATATAACACTTTAAATTCATTTCGGCTGTTTTTAAGAGAAATAATTAAGATAATGAAGATAATTAAGAAATGATAAATTACCACTAAACAGTTTAAGTTAGATTAAGTTAAATCTGAGTTTATAGTAAATTGTAAATAGGTTTTTTCCAGTATTACTTTATAGTATACCCATATCAGCCTATATTTTAATTACGAAATGGTATGCATATCCTACGGGTGTGTATATGAAATGTGTTCATAGTGCTACATAGCGATCTCGGTGTGTAAGGTCATGGAATGCCCTCTTCTCACTCGTATGAGTTGAAATTTCTCATACTCGTGAAGAAACAGGTACCATTCCCTGTTCGATGTACAATATCCTATTCTGAAAAGCCGTACATTTCCAAAACTTGTTTTTCGGAGTATGAAAGCGCAAAACCGTGATTTCGGTTTTAGGTTTGGTTTTCAAGATATTCGTATAATTGTTAGTTATTTCCTCGAAAATTGATGAAAATTTGAATATGTATAATGAATAATGAAAATTACTTCATAAATTATAGCAAAATAATTAATTGAGCAATTTTTACTGGAAACTTGTCGATATTACTGAAAAATTATTTTTATTTTACATTTTAGTGGTGTTTGTCACAGTTGAAATGAAATATTATTCATAAAACTAACAATAACTGTATGGTATAGTTGAGATAATAACAATTTTGAATCAACTGCACAATGCACGCATATTTAACCGGAATGTTGTTGCATTCGCGCCCCATTAGACTGACGATTGACAAATGACGAGCAGACTTCCCAGATAATAATGGAAAGAAGAAAATCCCAATACATGACAGTAATTTCTATTCAAATAAATGATAATTGCACAAGTTGTGAGTATTTATTTATAGTGGAACAGAAAATACGTGTTTTTTCAGAGTGGTTAAATGATTTCGCTTTTATGCTTATGGATAATACAATATTTTATTTAAAAATACAATTCATATTAGTATCCCTATTGTATCTGATAAAAATACCAATTCGTTTTGGCAAACCATAAAAGGGATCAAAACTTTTACACTACATGTCTTAAAGTCATACAAAGACTACTTGAAGTAAAGTTCCATGACTTGATTCTTCTGGATTATTCAGTATTTTTAATTGTAATCAGCAGCAAAATTAACATTAAAAGCTTAGGATAACATCAACGTATTTTAATACATTCCATTTATTAGAAATCACCATTGACAATAATAATTTTTGGCATTATGCACAGTTCACTAATTTCGTTTTGATTAGCCATATTAAAGCTTGTAGTATTATTCATATGTAATCACATTTTTGTAGAGGCAATATTAATGAAATCAAGAAAATTCTGATATATTGCTGCCCATCGCAATTGTATTTTGACAGTGTAATTGCCCAATAACTTTAAAAGATGGAATATTTTTAGTATTATAATTTTTAGGATGTATCGCTGCAGATATGTAGGCATTCAAAATAGACGAGGATCATCTTCTCTTTGTTTCAAGAAAAAAAATTATGAACCATATCAGAAACGTGATGGTTTTAGAGGTTAATTCTTATTGTATGTGTCTATCGCATTCTAAACACTATGTAGAGAGAGAGAGGGCGCCAACCCCTGCAGTATGTGCGTGAGATGGAGAGAAAGGGAAGCCAGACAGATGGGCGTCGTTACTTCCGTTACGGTTACATAATAAAGCGGTTTACCCTTCAATAAGAAGTAATCATTTAAAAATATCTTCTGATGCCTCTAGAAGTAATGTTTCCAAGTTCATTTTTGAAAATTAAATCCGAAAAATTATTTCCCTGAACTGAAATTCCCAGTACGTATTGAAATTGGTATAACGATGCAATACAAATAAAAATATAACTAATATTCAATAATAATCCGTATTCATCGCATACAATATCTATTAATTTGCAATCTCATCGATGATAATTCGCAATCGCGAGGAGCATCATCTGATACGCTTATATCAGTTGAGTACAAACAGGGTCCCAATTGTAAGTGTTGTAATTAGAACTACCAACAGTAGTGGATGCCTAGGACAAAACAGAACTAACATACTCCCAGCCTCCCATCCTAACCACCGTTGCTTAACTCCCACATTCCCCCCTTCCTAGTTAATGTTGGGAAACAGCTAGGCATTGGCTAACTTAATGGAAATGCAATAAGCTTCTCGATTGCGGCAGCTAGGTCTCGCATTGCCAACTCCCCCCCATTCTCGTATGTATATCCCGGGATATTCTTTGCCCCATCCACACGCTGTTATGTCCCAATAACTCTTCGCTGCTCCTTGTAGAACACTATACGAACGCCCATATTGGTGGCACTGGTGGGAAAAGTTTCGTGGATGTAATTCCGTGCAATGCTCAACCAAAGGTGGCACAAACTGGAAAAATCTTAACAATGATTAGAAGACTTTTACACCCTCACTGAGAGCTGAGAGATAAAAATAACAATTACAATTCACTGCAATGATGCTATGATACTACGACTGTTCTGAGGGCAAATTCGCGTGGAAAATGCCATGTTTTTTTCTATTAATTCCGCGCGTGCAAATGGAAATCGATGGTGATACTCAAACGTGATGCGGATGCGAAAAGTGCAATTCTTTGCGGTCATCCATTTTGCATGCACGCGCATTTAAGCACTTTCCCTGCATGGTTATTACGGCAATAAACGAATTGCAGATTACGCGCCCAGTATTCCAACATGCAAAAGCGGCCCACCGTTGCGTACTTAAGTACCATACACTTACGCCTGCAGCCGTATCCAATCGGAACTTGCGAAATTGCTTCATACCGCCGCGTGCAGGAATTAATTTCACCAAATTATAATTAAGCCGTTCTGTATGCCTTGCGATTTACCCGACCCATTCACTTTTGGCACATGTGCCGAAGTGCGCGATATGATCGCAGATTGTACTATTGATTACTTCCCGCCAAATCCTGCCTACATCCGTATGCGTACGGCATGGCGACAATTCCAATACGTCGCCCGATAATTTTCCAATGCTACTGTTTTGCAAACTGGATGAGGGGGTTAGGTGGGTGTACGTAGGTTGCGAAAGGAGGGGTATCGGGGGAGGGTCGGCTTGTAGCGTTATGGCGGTTGGTGCTGAAGGTGATAAATTTGCGGTGGGATACCGCATCAAATAGACTGCCAGGCTATTTAATACCGAGGCGCGAGTGTTTTCAATCAATTCGAGTTGCCAGATGGAGACGCTGTCATGGCCTCGATCGAAGTGGTACCGCATCTATTCTGTGTGAGTGTCGATGTTTAAGCACCGTCATTCGCGCGCTATTCCATTTGTCGGAGGCGGTAGAACGACTTGTCTCTAGTCCTACTTACGGTCCTGGTGGTAGCGTTGATTTTAGCAATTTTACGTCTGTGCCCCATGGAACACCTATCATTGTTCATTTCCTTGATTTGATTGTATAGATATTTTAAGCCATTGTCAACGTTGATGTGATTAATAGGTTAAGTACCAGTTACATATAGGTAATAAATAGGTAAATTAAGGAACATATGCGAATTGAACCTTGATTTTAGTAATTCTAGGTCTATGCGTCTCTAAAGGTTAATTTACTTGATTTAATTGTCTACATACATTTTAGGGCCTTTGTTTACGATAAGGTAACTTTGTGTTAAGAGCCTCTTACAATAAAGTATCCATGTTAGGTTAGGGACGGTGTAAAGTTATTGTCTAAATTGCTTGAAAGTTAGTTGAATATACATTACGTGTACTTTTAATGTTTTTGATGAACACAAAGTTGTTTTGAGTTTGTCGAGTCAGGTCAATGAAATGAATGTTAAATTGGCTTTAACGGGATATGTTTTACAACTACTAAAGAAATTTTGTAAGCTTCTTCATATTTTATTCTTACGTACTTTAGTTGGTTTTATGATATTAGAATACTGTACATTACTTTTGATCAAAATTAGCGTTGTATAGATAAAAACCATCGACCGATTTCATTAAAATAATGTTTGATAATGTATAATTTTATATATGTTTATATATAAATTGGTAATTTAGGGTGAAGTTGAATTACATATTTGAGAGCTCGTGTTTTGTAATAATTTTTCCTAACTCATTCACACAACTACTATCATGAGCTAAGACAAATTATTGCAGAGTATTTGCTCTCAAAATTGTTAAAATTGATTAATTAAACTTAAATGACGTAAAATAAAACTAGAGGTTAGATTAATTAAGATCAGATCCCATGTTTTACCCTCTAACTCCCTATTATCCTAACCTATCCCCGTAGTCAGATCTCTTACACTGCTTTGAGTAAGTTCAAGAAATGTTACGATAAGACAGGTATTCATAATCATTCACTGGGAAGTTAAAAACCTACAAGATCAGAACCCTGCACACAGAAAATTATGATTATCATTCATATTCCAGAGAAGCTCACCGGTTCTCAATTCGGTCTGTCATGAGAATGCCAAGTAAATCATATTTGCAAAGTCAAGTTCATTCGTTAACTACTGTCAATACGTGTTTGCGTTCTATTCCCCGGTGGCAGCTTTATTTAAACACACGCTATTCGACCTTCAAAGCCACGATTCCATCCTTGACCGGGTGGTTCAAAATATTTGCTGTATGTGTTTGGTACCTGCCTTTAATTTGGGCTTATTGCAAATTACGTGAACTATATTTGTTGTTTCGTGATAGTCGCGGATTTTAAAACATTAAAATATTTTCCGTTGATTGCCCGGAACCAGACTTAACTGGATCTTCTCAAGCTAACTTCCTTGAATTAGTTGATATGTTAAGTACAACTCACCACTAGGTCTCTTGTTCAAAAAGTGCACGAATTCTAACACCACAACGTCTTTATTAAATATATTAAACAAAATGAACAAACTTAACAACCACTCGCCAAACTGACCAGAGGAAAATAGGCAGAATCCGGCGCGTACCACTCTTTTATGCTGTCGTAGCGCCCCCCTCACCATACTAACGTCTTAAGAATAGTGGCGCAGCAAGCAACCCCTTTCTTAGGCAATCAACTCAACATTTGTCTAATTCTTAAAATAGGAATAGCAAAGCCGATTTCATTGAATAGTGATTAAATTTCTCTTTCGAATGTGTTGGAGTTAGTTGAATTTGACGTCCAAAAGAGGGACACTCAGTTGACTTAAGTGAGAGCACCAGGGTTTGATGTCATCTCAGTATTAATTTACGATCAAGCTACTTAAAGTAGGTGTGGGATTTAATGAGTAAAAAAAAACTACTATTTTCCTTGCGTACGCCTTTGTATTTTACTTTGTTCAAATCCATGACCACTATCTTAATCATATAAAATTAAAAATTAATGTATTACATGTACTCGCAACAATTTATTTTCCATCGACAGATATTTTAAACGATAAAATGAATGGTAGCTATTTCGAAAACTATATTAAGTAATTTTAAAATTCAAAAAGTTTGTTATTGACATTCGAAAGTAAATAATTTTCAAAACGATTGAATTAACCGTTCTTCATTTATAAGCCAGTCGATGAAGTAGTTTTCGATTAACTTTAACATTTCGCTGAAGTTTTATGAGACCATAAGCGCATAGCACCTTTGCGAAAACTATTTTCGACGGATAGATTCTTTATAAAATACCTTATCAAAAATTTGGAATTATATCGGTATAGGTTACAATGTGGCATCCTTAATAGAAGGGTAGTCATAATATAAACCCATACCGGGTGATATCGGTTAGGGTATTCCTTAGAATGTGGTAAGATTACACAAGAACTTTAGTATATAAAGACCTTCAAGACCTTTGGTCTTGTCTATATGCAAAGCGAGTTTAAATTTCCATAATCCCTTGATATGAATAAATAGACTAAAATAAATTCGATTTTCGTGGTCCTATTGAAACAGCTTCTCAAGCCCCACTTTTTGTTTCACCACTTTAGACTAGGCATGTCAAGGGTAGCCGGGAATACCGGGTTATTCCGTTTTTCGCCTTGTTAGTTTCGGGTTAAATCGGGCTTTTACTTTCAAGGGTTTAACTCGGATTTTCGTAAAAGTTTCGGTTCTTTACCAAAATCAGCTGATCTTGAAAGTATTGGGTTCCGATACCAGCATCGAATCGGTTGCGTCCCAGTACTGGTTGATGCTGAATGTTCTGTTTATTGAACCGAAATCAACGCGAGTGCGCCCCACTACTAGATGATGCTAAAAGTTTTGTTTCTCAAATTGATTGTGAAATCAACACGAGTGTGCGAGAGCTTGTTGATACTCGACACTAAAATAACAGCGATTAATTGCCCCGCGATTGCAGTCCATAGTCATGTTTATTTGTAGTACTAGCGAACGATGCCTCCAACCCCGTTTGTGACGTATTCTTTAAAAGGGACTCTTATCTAATGCACCATTCAACGAAAGTGCATACCTCATTTTGAGAACTACTCGGTTAGACCATAAACTTGTTGCATCTATAAACGTAACGTTATAAAATTATCCTAGAAATATTGAACTAGATATGTTGCGAACAACATCATCAACCCGCGAATTAACGCGAATCTTTTATTTTTAGCAGGATTCGTGGACTACCTGCCCGATGCAAATTGTTGTAGATGTTAAAGAGAGGAGTAGATGTTTCGGGAATAAAAATGTGACTGACTTTATTAAACATAATTCTTAAAGCGAAAGTTTATCTTGATCTCGCCTTCGCCTACGACTTTGAGCGGGAGAAGCCCGATAACACCATCCAACATCGGCACACCAAGCCGGGCACACCGCCCACAATCATACCTCGAGGCGCGCCCTGCCTGTCTCACTCTCCCCTGCCCACAGGGTACCTCTCTGATCGTAGCTATACACATGCAGCTGGGCACACATGTGCCGTTACACTTGGCCGTGATAAGATGTTTTCCAGACGTTCAAGGCGCCAAACGCTTCGTGCATCCACTTAAACCTACCCCAAGAGCGTCTTCTGTCTCTATCTTCTCTTTATTAACTACTTGACGACTCAAGGGCTTACAAAAAACGTGAAAAACATGTGGTGCAGACTAAACAGTTCAAAAGTTCTTTCACGCCAGATTAAATATTGATAATTTGGCGACAAATTTAAAAAAGGGCTCAAACTTACCTCGCCGTTCTCAACAAGATATATACGATCATGAACTTTACGATATAATTCTATATAAATTGAGATTAATTATAGATTAAAAGTGATGTTAGCATATAAAATAAGTATGAAATTGTAAATAAATTGCATAAAGTGCATGAAGGTGAGTTAAGAGGTTAAGCATATTCGCAAAAATAAGAGAGATTCAATTTCCATAATACGTCAAGCATCCGATAAAAATATTTCTGTGTGTAACACAGAAGTACGTTATCGTCAAAAAATGTAATATTAAAATTCCACTCAACTTGCATTTGAAACGCAGTTTTGAAACATTCCGAAATACCACACCACACCAAACCGAGCTTTTCCATCCATCCGGCCGCCACCACCGACTGCCACCTCCCACAAAACTGCCTACTCACAGAGATAGACACACAGGTGAACTCCGCAAATATAGAATCAAAATGGCGTTTTTCGGCCTTTACCTACCTCTACATTTACCACATTTTCCAACATTTGCAACTTTGCTGGTGCTGGTAGAACTGCAACGTTTGATTTATTCTTCTATTTCCCAACGCGAACGCTTTGTTTGCACCCGCACCCTGCGCGTTGTAATCGTCATCTCGTTCGTTTTCCAACCGATTTTCCAACCTCACGCTCGAAAATCGTGCTGGCTGTCGTTCGCCGATTGCCAACGGCACTCCATACCGAAGAATCCCACACTTCTCCACCCCCGAAAAACGCGCGTGCAGCGCGTAAGTGTTACCAGCGTTTTTTGCCCTCACCTCTTCCGGTTTGTCTCCTTTCTTGTTCCCCTTTCATGTGCCATGTTCAACAAGGCAAATCACACCGCATTGTGCGATTTGCGAAATATAAATGCGCACAGCGCAGCGTTGGCTGATATCAGTTGCGCTTACCGCGCCCGAAAACAGATCGACGCTCCTTTTGCATATGCTCGATGTACCACCGTAGCCCAGGCACCGGTGATTTGTTACGCGGTTGTTTGTTAACAGTTGTTGTTGCTCGCTGCGCATCGACTTTTCGTCTCGTTTCGTCGCTCATGCGTTTTTCATTGCGACATTCTGGGTATGGGAGCATGTATATGTGCGCTTGTCTACATCTATACGACGCTCCAAATTCGAGATAAACATTGAGTTTCAACAGCACCCACATTATTTCGTTCCGGGCGTCTACTACTAGTCGCATGCGGATGCAAAGTTGTAAAAAAAGACACAATTTATTGACATGTCATTAGGCGGTGATTTATTCATTTCGATGCAGGCCAAGAATACATGACAACGCCGTGAATTATTGAGCATTTTTTGGTAAATTATGCATGATATCGTCGGGCATTATTAATTCATGCGGCGAATACATGCAAACAATGCTCTTGTTCACAGTGAAAATCTTTTCGAATGTATTATTTTACTTTATATTTTGTTATTTTCGTTTTCTACAAGTAAATTCAATGATATTTTACGTCTATGAAGTGATATAAATAGAAGCAAAGAATATAAAGTTAGGTGACTAAGTTACGCTCAAGAAGTTGCCTGTTTAGAAGTGATAACTTCTTTACGGAGGGCAAATCGCTTCTCAGAATACCGTCACGGCGCCAGTCTGTCTAGCTAGTTCTTGTCTTATTCATATTGAAGAGCTTAGTGAGTACTAGACATGCCAGTCGATGATGAAATATCGATATTTCTCGAAATCGAAATTTCCAATATTTCGATATATCGATATTGAAATATCGTCCTGGAAATATCGATATTATCAATATCGATCAAATCGAACTTCTACAGGAGCGCCATCTGTATATGGGTATCTGGACTAATTACAGTTCCCAACAATACGCAATGATTAATTCACATTGAATCTTGGACTCTTGTACCGACTACATCTGTGATCCTAATCTTTATTCGTGATTTTTTGTTATTTTTAATCTTATGATAACGACGAAAATCGATATTTAAAGTAATACTAACAACAATAATAATTCATATATAGATCTATCAGAGTTCCCACCAAGTATTATAATGTAATATAATAATTTATCAATATCGATATTTTTTGATGTGTCTAGTGAACACGTATCGTGCGAACTGTGCTGTCGTTACACCAACTATTATGAAGCATATTTGCGTGAATTTTTGTCCGCTCTTCGTTGTAAAAATGTCTGGCCAGTGGTGAGAACAATAAAACAATAGTTTGAGCAATCATGCACCTCGGCCCGGATGTGTATAGTATTTAAGTATTTATTTAGTATTTATAATATTTAACTAAAAAGCCAACCATTTATAACCATTATATATTATATATAAAGTGGGACATGTATTGAGTTGGATGCCCAATTTTGTAGCGCCCTGGGTCCACAATTAGTCTTTAAACCTCTAGTAATATCAAAAGTTATTTTTAGTTGGATCGTAAGTCGTGAATAAGAAGTAGCTCATATGGTGTTTGGATAACAACTGTTTTATTTTACCTAATACTTCATTCCCGCGGTACCACCACTTGCTTCACAACATCCTCCACTTTCCCATTGCGGAGAAACTGTGCGTACCCGCCCTCACAATACTGTCCGCTCTGGTACACCCTGTCGCGCCCTTTCTCTCTCCCTCGCGATTATCTCCCTTTGTCATCAGGGTACCCGTCAGCTCGTCTGTAAGGGCACAAATTAAGGAGCCAAGCACAAGTTCGTGTCCACCAGTGGCACCAGCGCAGTGTTTCACTTTCAAACTACCTCGGCACCGTCTTGCCATCTAATATCTTTATAAATTGACTAAAGACCCTGAGTTTACAAAGGTGTGATGGACTGCACGACTTAACAAAGCATAGAAATGACTTATCCCTAAACTAAATAATGCTCAACTAGGCGTCACATAAAGTAGCTACAAATACGTAAAACGATTTTCCAAACATTTAAAATTACGACTGAATTATGAAGAATACATTTAAATGAAGAATGAATCAATAAATAAATTTTATTAACCTTTTCTCCGCCCCTAAAAAGATTAAAAAAGATTTATAGTACATTGACGACAATTCCAATGCTAACTAAAAAACCTTTTAATCGCACTGTTTGTATGAAAATACTTGCGTGGAATTCCACTTTGAAATGCTGTGTTCTGTCATGTACGCTGCTGACAGGTTGACCTAACAAGTGACATGTAAATTCTGAAAACCAATGTATGAAGACGGGCGGGGGCGGTAAGGCAGGCGACTAAGAATGTAGTTCACGGCTGATGAATCGCAGCGATTCAACAAAGTTGCGCCGCGGAACGTTGTCGGACGCAGGACGACCTTGCCGTCGGGGGTGGCGGTGGCGGCACTGTATTGACGAAACAGCCAGTATGCAAATTCGCACGCACGCACTTAATTTTCCTTCGAGGGGGCGGCTGCTGGTGGCACGCGTGTGCGCCTTATCGGCAGCGCATCGAGGAAGTTAATTTATTTTTGCTGCGTCGCTGCTGCGACTTTCACTCGGCACGCGCGCCACGACTAACTACGCCACCGCCAACAACTGCCTTCGGGGGGGGGGCCCGACCGGCAAGGTGGAAAAGTTGCCAACTAATGTTATAATGTGACTGGCGTAATGTATAATACATGCTCGCGGTCGCTGAACGCGCCGGCGCCACCCCGACCAGAAATTGAAATTAAGCAGTTAATGGTGTTCCGTGCGAAATAAGCGAGTAACGAAATTAAGACTATAAATATTCATACAACACTAGTGGTTATTTAGTTTACGAACTGTTTGAGTAATTAAGGCATGGTAGGAAATTCGATTCGTTTTTCTACACTTTCCTTATAAATTTAAAATAATGGCAAGTATGAAACTTATACAACAATCATATAACTTACAACTTCTTATTTTCAACATAGTATTTTTTCATTTAATATGTTCTGGAACTGAAGGCAGTAATTGCTTAATTTTTCATCACCTGGTATAGCATCATTTTATTGAAGTTACGAGACCATGGCTACTTCAATCGAAAGATGCTTAGTTTCGTGCTTATTGGGTTGCCTACCCCCTATGTAAAAACCGAAGAAGGTTTTTGGGTTCGACATTTAATTAAAATGCCACAATACGTTTAAAGTACTTTTTTTGATTTCCCTGAAGTTATGCATTAGTTATACAATGGAATTTTTATTAGATACTTTATATATTATATTCTAAAATGCTATAAACAATTAAAGTGTTGACTTGAATAAATGTTGCAGAGGGGAGTCAATTGTCCGTCACAGAATTGAATGAAACTTTTTATACGTGTCGTAGACATATAGAAATAATTTGGGTTCACCCCACCATTATGTAAGTAGTATAAAACGAAGTTCTAAACTATAAGTAGTTCTAAAAAGTATAAACATATTCGCAGTCAACAAATCGTTATTGATATCTGAAGTTAAATGAACTGCGTATAGTACCACGTCGACTACACTTTCCAATCCAAACCCGTGTTTCTTGGCTTGGTTTAGATTACTTAAAATCAATGCACGCTGCATCCAAAATTTGACAGATTAAGTACTATCCGATCTCGAAAGCTTGAAGACGCAGAAAAGCCCCGTTCGGATCTCTTTCCAAGAAGATCTCAGGACGGATATTCTTCCCCACAAAACTCTGCTGATTTCATTCCTTCAAAAAGCTACTCACGCCTCATTGGCCCTCGATCAAATAGGGGCATCCTCTGGTCTTCCCAAAGCCCAATACCCATTATTATAAATCGTACCTTACGATTAAGTGTTAAAATATTCGTTATATTTATCACATTTTTATGTATGGTTGTGAAGCATAGACTCTAACAAAACGCAACGAGCCCTGGTCCCCTTATATCAAGAAACGCATCTTAGGTCCAGTATTAGACGACCAGATTAAAGAACTACAAAGAATTATACAACGTTGCCCACCTACAAACAATGTCTATATTTGTAAGACTCAAAAGCTACGAAGAGTTGGACGCATGGTAAAAATGATGGAAGACCAGATATCAGGAAGAGTTATACACTGCGAGATGTTGGAGAAAACAACAAGAGGAAGCCCAAGAAAACGGTAGATATACTTGGAAAACGAAGATGCTAAGTGCTTCTTCATCATCGGAGACTAATAGGGTGCTGCACAGAATAGAGAAGACTAGAAGAAGAAAGTGAGAGAGACCAAAGCTCAAATTGGACAACAGTTGGGCTGTATGCTTGTTAAATATACTTGGGTCTAATTAAAACTTGTGTTAATCTACAAGGAAATGTTTACCAATAGTCTCAATTCAAATCTTGAAGATACAAATAATTTAGACAAATTTAGACATTTGTTATTACTATTAGATACAACTAAACGTTGAAACGTCAATAAATAACATGTAACGATATAAAGGTGGAAATGGCGATTTTGGACACTGCAGGGTGACAGCAAGTGCACCAATAACATTTTGCATACAAGTATAGTTCGATAATTTTTCGTATGCTTTAGAAAATGTTTGTTCAAAAGTCTTCTTAATAAATAAATCCTAAAAGGAAGCAGTGGCAACTTACATAAAAATACGGCCGTTGCTATATTTCATTGGTTGTTTGTTGAATGCCACCCCTTACGATTTTGACTCACGATTACTTCCAATGATGACTAAAACACAAGTCTGTGTGTTAATGTGTTAAATTAGTAGCTTCCTACGGGCAAGCTCTAAAAGATTATGTCGCACGATTGGCGATTTTGGAGCAGGCTTAGATCAAAATGCCTGTTTCCATCCGCCTCAGCAAGCGTCAACGCCGCTGAGATACATCGACCATTCGAAAAAATGTTGAAAAAATATTGGATGTTTAAAACATCCCTAATTTTGTTTAGACTTAAAAATATTTGTCGCATTCTAATTCTAATAATTTGTTATAAATTTATAGCAGCATTTCTGTAACAAAAATATTTTACATTTCTAAACATTTTCAACTTTATATACTTAACATTTTTACAGAAAAAGTTTAATACTGTTTGTTCCCATTATACGAGTACACTTCTCGCTGCTATGGGGTTAGGTAAACACATCCATTATTGTTTCATAAATATTTTAACGTTTATCCCACCTCATGACCGCACATAAATTTCACGCCATTTTAACTCCCGCAAAACCGTCGGCATTCTTCGTGGGACGAAACTAGTTGTCGAACTTTTGTGCTAACTTCAATGTCACTGTAGCGAAGTAGCAAACCGTAGAAACTGTTGCACTGCGATGTGTAAATACCCGAAGCAATTCTCCCTCTCTCACTATGGCCGTGTTTTTCTTACACTAGCCGAGTCATACGAAATTCAATTCTTGGGAAGATATTCAAGTTTTCGCATATTCTCTACCTGTCCGAAGTTGAGTTGGTGTTTGAGTTTCCAGCAATATGTAACGCGTGTCCCCACCAATGGAGAGGAAATAAAACGCTCCTCTTGTTGCTTTGTGCAACAAGACGGTTCCCTGAACTCGTAGAGTGGTTGAATGGATGTGAAATTGGAGGGTGAGGAAGGAGGCGGTTATATTGTCGAAGGTAGAGATGCTCCAGGGTGTGTTTATCCGCCCAGTTCACCAAATTTACGAACATAACCAGAAAACTTTCCTAATACACCTTCTGGTGTACATTTCCATTTACAGATCTAGCTCTAGAAGGGACGGATGTTCTATAAATATGAATATTTCATACAGGAATGTATACTGAATAAATATGATTTTAAAAAGAATATTAAAAAGTTTTCAGCGATTCTATCAACTTTTTCATCATTGTTTGAGACAAGATGGTTTAATTAAGGCAAATTACAGGCACGGCCCTGTATGACTGTAGACATAAAAAGAAAAAGGTAACAGAATGGTACACAGGTGTATTACCCAACGCTTTTTAGGCTGCTTTTTATTACAATTGCTCTTGTTGTTTGGTTACATCGAAAGTTTACTAAAAAACAACACAAAACACATGAAATAAAAAAGCGAAGTAAAACAAACAAAGAACATTTGCAACTCTCATTAGACAAGTTTTCCGAATTAAACCAGGGTTGTTCGAAGAAGACCAAGTTGGTTCGCTTAATTTAGGAATTGTCAATTTTTCCAGTCTTCAATGTTTTGTCTGCCTTTTTTTGTCAACTCACTTAGTGTCAGTTTGGTCTTTATTCCACAGATTCGGGCCCGGTGACTTCCTACTTCCGGTTGTGATTTATTAGAAAGCCACAGGTTGCGCGTTGGTGGTGCATCGTTTGTGTTTGTGTGCCCTTTTGTAAAACCCTTCGACGCTTTGCCTAAAAACGTGCCCTTTCACCGTGAATCTCTCTCTGCGCTCTCCTGTGTAGCTCTAGTCCATTGAGAGTGTGGTCGTACGTGGTTTGCGCAGATTTCGTTACCCTGCTCCCCGGAAACGTCCCAAAAACGGGAAGAAAACACTACTAATCAAAAGTAAGGGATGATGGTGTAAATATGTCTAACCCTTGGGGACCCTGGTTGCCCCTCCAAAAAACACTGTCATAACCTTTGATATAATTATCACCTTTGGTATTTTGGAGAATTACCAAAAAACGTGTAGGTTGATTTACGGCTTGATAGGGTACTTGTTCGGGGGCGAATATCACTTTAAACTGCACAATCATTCTGTGGGTGGTATTTAAAGTGTAGGTGGTTTGGCGAAATGCATGAATTCGATGGGGGCGGTGACCGATGGTGGGTAACAGTGGGTGGCGGCAATGACTTTCCTAGTTGGGCGAGTCATTGTTGAAATTGATAGGCGGAAAGGTTACGACGAGAAAATTATGAAGCAATTTTGCGGGACGCCGGCGGTCATTAGTCTTTCGCGCGCTTTCCACCTTCGTGTCTGCTCGCACGATCCCGGAAAACGGGCCCCGGAAGTTCGCAGTCATCATCTAAGCGACTCCAGAATCGTTAAGAATCCCATTTGAATAAATTTAAAATATTCGAAATATATTGTTTTTTGTTGTTGGATTATCTTAAAATTGGTTTTGGTGAACTCCTGATAATACCAGAAAGATGAGTCTTCTTAAAAAGTTACGATTTTATTGAAGGCTGCTCACATTAGGCATGTCAAGAGTATTATTCCGGGTTACTCAGTTTGTCGCCTTGTCAGTTTCGGGTTAAACTGGGCTTTTACTTTCAAGTGTTCTTCAATTGGATCTTGAAAGTATCGGGTTTCGATACTAGCATCGTCCCACTATTGCTTGATACTAAAAGTTCCGTTTTCAAACCCGAAATCAACGGTAGTGTGCGAGAGCTTATTGATACTTGACACTAAAACAACAGCGATTAATTTCTCTCGTGTTTTAACATGTTTAGTTGTCGTACTAGCGAACGAAGCCTCCAAATTTTCATCAGTTCACTAGTGATTTTATTTAATGCATATTTCGAAAAATTAAAATAGCCATTGCGAATATTGGTAATTGAATTTATTTTTTATTTTAATAACTAATAAAAATATAATAACGTTCATGCGTATAGTCCTTTTATATTACACTAGGGGGCGATGTAAACGAGTTTTTGTCCTGATTTTAAACCCGGACTCACTGACAAAACCGTAACAGCATAAACCCGAAGATTCACAATACCCGAAAACCTGGAGACTCGGGTTTCGCTATTTTTTTGACAAGCCTAGCTCACATAATAACCGAACCTCGCGATGAGGTGCCGTTACCCTAAAGACATACTTTCAAACAGTTGGCCTAATAAGGAGAGGGCACATTTGAGTCTTCGTAGATTTGATCGAAATTCAGCAGAGACATTTAAATTTCAAATAAAAGCAGACTTAAACTAAAAACCGATAAGCAATCCATCTAGAATGATATTTTGACAATAATCGACAGTTGGGCGGAGTCACAGAGATATTTCTTACAAGGAGGGCTCACTTGAGTCCTCGTGGATTAGAATGAAATTCGGCATTTGCATAGTAAGGCAAGAATTAAACCATTGTCCATAGAAAGGGCTTTAAAAATGAATATAGTTCACATTCTTATTCACCTTCTCATTTACCGTCGCGTATATTATCAGTGGTGTTTGGTAAAAGTGCGTTATTCAACTCTATATTTGAAGATTCATGTTTCACGCTTCGGCATGACCCTAATAAATGTATTTCTTAGCTTCCAAAACCCTCTGCATATGTCTTCAAAAATGGACTTAACTTCACTAGTTAGGGACAATTTAAATTCTGAATTGATTAATATTTGATTTGTATACATAGAAATATGGCAACTGTAAATAGAAGTGGGATCTTTAGAAGAAGTCATTTCAAGTCGTTTTTCCGACTGCGAAAATGTTGTTATTAGGCTCAATTTTATGACTTCTAACATCATTTCTAAATAATCAAATGAAACACTGTCCAAGCAGTTTCAAGCAATATTCATGCTAAATCCATTCGTGATTTATACTACATGATAATACTATAATACATGATTTATACTTCTAGAAATAGCGGAAATGTGAGTAAAAATGGAATTTTTAGGACAAGTCATTTTTGAGATCGGCAATGTTGACGTTATTGGAGTAAACTAAAATGATTTACAACATGATTTTTAAACATGTTGTTCAAAAATGGTAAATTGTAAATGGTAAATTTCATTCTGAGACCAATGGTATATGATTTGTATTTATTGGAGGAAGGAAAAGATAAATAAAAGTGAAATTTTAAAAGAAGCAATTTCAAGTCATTTTTCTGTCAATGAAATTATTATTTGAATCTTCTTTCATTAGTTATATTATCGATTCTATGTAATGAAATGGAAAATTGTCCTTGGAGTTTGAAGATATTTTCACGCTGAATCGATTGGTGCATGATTTATAATCCTAGTAATTCAGGAAAGATGAAAAATAAATAAAAAACCAACAATTCGACATTTTTTGAAAAAGACGTTTTTTATACGAAATATTTCTGAATAATTACCGAACATTTAGGTGTAAATGTGAATAACAAAACAAATTATATTTAATGCGGAATCGATCCGTTCAAGAATAAGCATTCTATAACATGTAGATTAGAAAATATTTAAGAACAAAGTTTGAATTTCACGTTTTAGTTCCGTTTGTTTTTTCCGTTTTGTGGTATCAGTCGTATAGGATCCTCTCAATTTCGCCTAACGATCTATTATTATCAAAATATCATTCTAGGTAGCTTGTTTATCAGTGTTTTTAGATTAGGTATGTTTAAATTAGACAATTAAAGGGTTTCTATCAATTGTAATATTTCCTTCCTTGAGTGACAATTCGAATATTATCCAAATGAAAACATCTCTTTCCAATGTTCAAGATTTCCGGAAATAAAACGTGAAAAAAACCGTCGCAAAATCTAAGTTTACGACGAAAACCAAAACGACGCTTACGCATCACGTCGGTTTCAAGCCGACATTATCATAAAAACTACTGACTTCCTTTTTCCTCTCGCTGCTGCAACCCGTCACCCTCCCAGAGAAGTCTGCACGGCGAAATTTTTATTATTATGCGCCCCGATATTACTTCCGGCGAATTTCATCCGTAAAATGCAAAACACAGGCGTGCGACGCCGACAAACACCCGAAAAATCACAACCTACCTTCATCACAGCGCCATCTACTGCCCGAATCGAAACAAATAGGAAATTAAAGATTTGACGCCTTTTTTCCACTTGAATTTTACGACTTTACGACCCCTTGCCGTTTGCGAATACAATGCGCATTGAAATTAACTCAAGCTTAACCAAAAAACTCACCCCATATGTTCAATTGCGAACGCAATTAATGGCGCCTGGGGGGTTTGGAAGGTCCTGAAAGCAAGAATGTAAAAAAATCAAAAACTCCCTGCATTGTTATCCTAAATTTTGCGTTTGTCGCAACACAGGAAGCTAACATAATCTGCATTATACACAATGCAATTCATCATCCGCTCCCCGGGCGCGTTCTGTTCCTCGCTGTGTGTTTTTTCTGTTGCGGAATTTTCGGTGGGGTTGGTAATATGTTGCACGCTTTACGTGCTTTATGTTCGAGGCGGCCGCGGTCGGCCGTCACGTGGGGCGAATTAAAAACCGCTATTATTTATTAACACCCCGCTGGAAGGGGTTCTTGGAGATTCGTGGCTTGACGTCGTCGTCGTTCATGCGCAACACGGTCCACGAGGCGGGGGTCTCGTTGCCCTCACAGTCATCGACCGTGGGGTGGAATTTTTTAATGAGCAACACTCATCCAGCATCACATGAAAGGCTTCATAGAAAGAGCATAGAAAATGCCGCTTTTGTTTATTCATTTCTAGTTTTTTCATGCTTTGTTGTATTTTGTTTGATACAAGATGGCAATAGATAGTCCAATCGATAAACGCAAGTTTAATTTGATATGAATAAATGGTATTAAAATGACACAAATAACGGGAAATTTGTATATAAAATAGTATATAACGATATTGGAAACGGCGATTTTCTGCACGCTGCTGAAAGTGCACTATAGCCGTTACCATACGAGTATCGGTCGGAACATAAAATTTTCTTTATGTTTTTTATCAACGTAATAGGCTATTTTTTCATTTCCATTGTTTGCACTTAGATTTACTTTTAATTTCAAAGTCACCAAGTGTTTCACCATTTTATTGCGTTTCGAAATTTACAAATGATATAAGTATTTCTAGAAGTAAAATGCCACACAAGAAAAGTCATACCTAATTAATGTCATTAGCCATAACGCACGACGAAATCATGCGCTAAATGAATCAAACGTTAGAATTGAGCGAACATCGAGATAAACGTCGGCTAATATTAGGTAAGCCACTGCAAAGAGTATGTGTGAATAATATTTGTACTATTATCTTTGTATGTATGTATAGAACCATTGTAAGAACTTTACAATGATGAAATGGAATTTTTGGGGCAAACTGCTGGCAGTGCACAATAGTCGTTACCACACGAGTATAGTTCGGTACATAACGTTTTCTTTATGTTTTATATTAACATAATAGGTTATTTTAGTGTCATTAGTAGTAACACACGACGAAAATGTGCGCTAAATAAATCAAAGGCTAGAATTGAGCGAACATCGCGATAAACGTCTGTGGCTATTAGGTAAGCCACTGCGAAAAAAGTATATGTAAAGAATACGTACTATTATCGTTATCTATGCTTATAGAACCATTACAAGAACTTAACAATGATGGAATGGAATGGTTGATGACGAAAAACGTAATTTTACTTCGGTAGTGTAATCAAAAGCACAATAGTAATCTTTTATTTAATGGTGACTTCGTTTTATTTCGTCATTGTTTCATAATATTAACAATAGTTTATCAAGCTGTATCATTAAACTAATAGTAAAATAATTATTATTTATAAATAATAAACTCTATAAAATATACGCAATCATTTTCCATTTATCATCCTTGTTATTTCCGAGAACTACCAGAAATAGTCAGCATTATTTCGTAAAAATGAATTAAATGAATATAT
>WSZQ02067778.1:0-15361 GCA_019419845.2 Weissflogia rhopalogaster
GTTAGTTGAGATACTATTCTCTGGACATTAGCAGACTGTACTGCACTGTATTGCCTGCTGAGGTTTTGTTTGGAATACCGCTAGCAA
This sequence comes from Weissflogia rhopalogaster, assembly GCA_019419845.2. Classification (NCBI taxonomy): domain Eukaryota; kingdom Metazoa; phylum Arthropoda; class Insecta; order Coleoptera; family Staphylinidae; genus Weissflogia; species Weissflogia rhopalogaster. Next base: position 88 of record WSZQ02067778.1, read on the forward strand.
ACTCGTTTCTGACTCTCGCAAACTCGTTCCTAGCTCACGCAAACTCGCAGAGGAACAGAAATTGCGGTACTACTACCAGCATTAAAATGCTTCTTTGCCTAGAAAGAGCTTTGGCTTAGTAGATAGAAATTGGTATGACTAAAATGATGGATCCCAGAGGTTAATGCATGGGTTGAAAGGCAACATCGTACTCAATTTTGCAACAAGAAGCTAAAGAAATGTTTAATTAGAGAAACTTAGGTCATGGTCACCACCATCAGTACGACCCAAGGTCCGACACCTTGACGCAATCATTTATTAAAATCGTGCATGACCACGCTAGAACTTCAATATAAAAAGGCCCTCAACCAACTGGCAGTGGAATTCCTGTCAGCTACTCTCTCTGCAGAGCCACGTATGCTTGCTAAGATATCCAGGACCTCTTAGGGTGTATTTGAATAACTTTGCCTTTACTTAAATATTTGAAATCAATTTTCACCATTACATCTGAAGAAGGCTTCAATAGATCGTGCACAACTTATGCGCTTAAGCATATCTGTCAAGGGCTTATAATGGATATAAAGATATAAAGGACTATTGAAAGAGCGGTTTGGATTAAGCCTTATCAGCCTACTCAAATATACTGCGATGTCCAGGACCAATCAGTGTGTCTTTGAATGTATTTCCTTTAATCTAAAATTAGCTATCAAATATTACTTTTGGTATAATACATGTTTCATTGTAAAACTTCAGAACAAGGCTTCAGCTCATAATGCGAAAAGTAAATTAGTATATAAAGATCACAAACCGGCTAAAGGAGGAGTTCATTTTCATTCTTACCAGTCTATTCTCTCATCAAAACCAAATAAACTAACTGTTATGTCCAGAACTATTAGTGAGTCCTTGAATATATTTTCTTTTATTTAAGTTTTATTTCTTTTATTTAAGTTTTATTTAGGTAAATTTAATCTTCATTCACCATTCTGCTTTGTAAATAAATTTTAATGCTCCTGTATATCTTATGCGCGACATATTTATTGGTTTACAAAGTCCAGTAGTGTATGTAACTGTAAGTAACTGAAACCAACTGAAAGAGCAGTTTGTTTTCAGTCATCAACAGCTCTCTTCTGTAAGGACAAGTAAACCGACGCACATATCCAGAATCTACTGGCGAGTTCTTGAATAAATTCACTTTTACCTGAAATAAATTAAAGCAATTTATCACCTTTATTTTGAGTACTATAAATTGATTTACCTTTTCATTGAAAAACTGAAAAATCCCACAGAAAAAAGTTTGTCTGAAAATTGGAAATGTTAACATTTTCATGGTTGTAACAGGATGTCATAACAATTTCGAAATCAAAAACCAGCAATGCACAATTTTATCGACATCCGCACAAAAAAGTTGGAATATTCCGCGCATTCTGTTATCATCGTTTCGCCATATTTACCGCATCCGCACAGCGAAAATGTTGAGTGCATCATCCAGCGCATGACGTCGAGCATATGTACGTCGAAAAATGGTGCACATGTACGAAATGGAAAAGCCGGCCCCCTACGGCACTGAAAGTCAAGAAATGTGAAAATCGCGAGTTCGAGGAAAGACGTTAGCAAGCGGAAGTAGCAAGTACGGGCAGACATTTCACACTGGCGTTGGGAAATGAGCATATATGAAATTTGCGTCAAAAATTTCGACGTTCACGTGTGCAAAACGGCAACATTGCGTCGCTGAAAAGTACTTCCATCAACGTCAACTTATTTCATTTGCTTCCATCCGAAGGTGTCGAATCAATTCCCACTGAAATTGTATCGATTCACCATCGTCGGCCCGCACAATCATAAAAATATCCTCGGATAATACATTCAAATGCGCGTAAAACTTTTGTTTATCATCATCAAATTGAAGCGTTTCTTCTCGTCCGTTGTGTGGCATGAGCCAGCCGAACACGACGCAGACTTATGAGGCTTTTAAGCTCGCATTGTTCGACACAATAGCCGCGCGGCATGGAATGGCGGTGATGGTGGAGGCGCCGGGAGGTGCTAGAGTTGCATTGTCAACGTATAATGGATGCATTTCTGTAGCGTTTGCCAGCATTTACGCAGCGAATCAACGTTAATTAAACATCCTCTTTATTTTTTCCCTCCCTAAAACTAAAAATCGTACATTGCAGCTGTTCACAGGGGTAAAATTACAAAACTGATAAAAACAAAATTATTCCCAATAAGAATATCTCTTAAAAATAAAATGTTATATCCACAAATAATTTTTCCATTCTAAACTAAAATGAAACCGAAATGTTATATTTTTCTAAAAATTATGCGTATGTTCTGCGTATTGAAAACTGAAAACGCAAACGGAAAGCTTAAGTAGGCGTATACCACGTCAAAATCCATCGCTGAATGTGCAGAAAAGGGATGGAAGACGTATTTGCATGGCTCCCGCGTTATTAATTCCGGCTGAGAGATGTTAAAAGATGGAAATGTTTTCGGGGTAGCAGCGTTTCGGCTCGCATAGCATATCAAATACTTGAAGGCGTATAGCAGCCTACTTTCAGCTCCCCTACCCTTCTCCTACCGAGCCTTTTCATTTTCCCATAATATAGCGACGCAAGAATGGGACTATCTATATTGGATGTAATATGCCTATTTGTTTGACGATTTCTTTTTTATATACAGACTGAGTTATATTTCTTTAATTGATTTATTCCATTCTTATGGCAGAATAACTCTTAAATTCTGACAATATTCGATGTTCATTGAATTCTTTAGTATATTTTTTGTTGAGTTTTTATTTAATTTAATCAACATCATACCACTGAAGTAGTGTAAGGGTAATGTATTTTTCACATGGCCCGGTGTCGCTACTAATGGGATAATTCTACTTACTGTGGTCCAGACAATGTGTATATGGGTTGTTCAGTTTTTTAGATAATAAAAAGCTATCTTAAGAATATAATGTTTCATAACAATCTGAATTTGACGATTACACTATGAATTATTTATATTACATTAAATTTATTATCACACGGTAGTCGCGGTTTTTAATAAAATTAATTTAATTCCCAGCGATGCGCGGTACCTGACTTAACAGGAGCTTTTTTTACTAAATTTCTAGAGCTTTGCTGATATATGTCGAGCACGACTCTCCCCAACGTCTTCGTTTGAATGGCACAATGTCGAGTACGACAACAGAATATCTATATTATAACAAAATAACAAGAAAACAAAAAATTATCATAGCAATTTCCATATCGAACGAAACGAAAACACAATTTTATCCACAGGTTTTTAGTGCATTTTATGGTTACATTTGGTACAATTTAAAATTAAACTTCCTAACTTTTATTTCCTTCGGAATTGGACCGAAATTTCCAATAACTAAAATGAACGACCGTGGTATGTCAACATCTGATGCTAAATGAAAACTCCGAAGCTTTCCGGGTGCTGGCTCAGGTTCGCGCTTTGACCGCCAAGGGGCGTAGTTACATATTTCCGGCGATTCTTCGCCGCGTGTTTGCCCGAGCTTTGCTGGTTGCCTGCCACAATCTCAATAAACAGTTTAACTTTTTTAATATCCCACGACCGCGCAGCCTGACAACCGGCGACGCGGTGGACAACAAACGGACTTTCATATTTGTTTTTCTAGCGCATTTTCCCACATAGAGCCATCACACCTTGTCGCACTTTTTTCTGTTTTCATTTCGTTATTTTTATAACTTTAAATTAAATCATCCTATCAGCCCACTCGGGCAGCACAGTTGGTAGTGCTTCGGTCTATCGTGCAGGCGGACCGGGTTCGAGCCCCGGGGAGGGCACCCACAAGTGTTAATTAATTTATTATATTAATACACAATAAAATTCACACTACAAATTCACACTACAAATTCACTAAAGAAAAAGCCACTTAAATTAAAAATTTCACACATAAATCAAGAATCACATCATAAAAAGATGCAACATTCAATACACTACATGATGTTCAATGCATTCTGCGCACATATATACTCAAAAATATCAACACGGAGAAAAAACATCAACATCACCTTCATCACAACATCAAAAACAAATAACAAAAACAAAAATTGTAAACTTCGCATATATACCTACCATGTACAAAGAAAAACAATAAAAACACAAATTTATATAAAAATGGCTGAAGGACCAGTTAAGTCGATAGCTAGGTCCGCGGACCAAATACAATATTATTATTAATTACCCTACCATTACCTTAAACGAAAATATTAAAATCAACTTTTCACAGCGTAAAAATAATAAAACAATAAAGTACTGTTTTATATTTAGATTCGGCCGAATACATATTTGCATAAAACTTTACATTAATGTTTAACTTAATAAAATGAAGAAATTTTCCGCTTTAGAAATATTGAAATATTAAACAAGCCATCAAATATTTATATTTCATTGTTCCGATGAAATCAAAATCAGTTAATATTAATTATTATGTTATTAATTGTTCGCGTACTATATCGACGTTGAAAGTTAAACCGATAAATGCAACAGTGTTTAGAACTAAAACACGTCAGTAGCGACCACAAAACGTTGAAAATATTTCGTTATTCGCTGAATTCTGCAAATTTGCGCATTGGTAATTAAATTCCACAAAATTGATTACATTTCGCAATTTGAACTTTTGATTGAATTACTAGATAATTTCGTATTACCTTCTCTTCACGTAAAATTAGTATTAAATTCCGCATTATTTTGGGTACTTTCAATGTTAATATTTTCCGAATTCAATTATTAGGGTATATGACTATTTATAATTATGTTTGATGGTTCGTAAAGTTTACTAAAACATATAATTTAAATTATAAAACTTTCGGAAATTCATGAATTTTAATTAGAATTTGCAAATATTGATAAAACTATTTTAATTATGATAACACTATGATGATTATGATAAAATCATGATAATTATAATTAAGAGAGTAGTTTTAGAGCTGTTTGTTGAGTTTGTTTATTTAGAGATGTACTCCGCAAAATGTTTACTCAAAAAGAATGCAATGGTGGGAAAACTAGCCCTGAAGGTACCTGTTACGCGGTAGTTGCGATTTTTAATATTGTCGCGAAAAGGATAAAAATAATTACGAATTTACAAAACAATTTTGGATAATTATTCCTGGAAAGTTTAGACCAGAAATTTCTTTGTGTAGATAGGATGTCTCGTAGACTAAAACATGTCCAATAGATTCAGTTGCTAATGTGACTGACAGGAAATGTGGATAATTCTTTGAACTGGACACAAAGGAAACAAAACTTTAACTGTCCTAAAACGCATACACTATAGGAACATGAAATAACAGGTGACGCCCAAAATTGCGTTAATAATAGAACCAAGAAAGTGTGAATAGAAGAAGCACATAGATTGCATACAAACTCTACTAAAAAGATATATGCGGAAACGAAGATGTACGTGACTTCAGATACCAAGGGTCAGCAACGCGCTTCACGAGGCCACCAAGAAAATACCTATCTTCAAATAGGAGCAAATCAGTATACAAACCCTTAACTCAACGGCAGTAATACTGGTTGGACTGTTCGGTAATATCCAGTTCGCTGTTCGTCACCACGCTGTCAAAATCGGCATCGGCCGATCAGTCGCCACCATCGCAGAATAGTTAGTAGTCATGATAGTTTGTAGTTTGTTGTAACTTTACATTGCTGCTAATTAATATACGCTAAGTTAAAATCATTTGTGTATTCCTAGTTTGCCAGCCGAAGACATCCCCACAGCTAGCCAGCCAACTACCAGTAAACCGAAGCCCGTCAGCATTACGCCACCAATCTCTGCGCCATCTCCATACGACGTATCAAGTGGTAAGTACCATTTATTTTATCCCAGGTAGATACCACGGTAGCTAGATGAGTAATATATATGCTAAGCAAGTTACATCAACACTGATAAATCAATACCCTCTCGAACGTCACGTTTGGTGGAGTCGCACGACCGTAACGTCACAATATCATTAATTTATTCCCCTGTATTGCGCGGTATCTGACAAGATCTTTAGACGTAACAGGAATTTTTTTAAGTTCCATGGGGAACAACACAATGAGTTCATTGTAACAAAATGACAAGTACAAAACACTTGACAATCTCACAAGAGAAGAAATTAACCGAGGGCTGCGCGTAAGGGCATCCCGTAGCAATGCAAACAAATTTAAGATAAATGGCGCTGCTTAATATAATAGTACCGCTGCATAATTCTTATCTCAACGTTATTCTAGATCCACCCACAAATCCAACTTAAAAACAGCTTAAGACGACCCATCACAGACTGTACCACGTAGCTGTTCAATTGTGAAAGTAAATTATGAAATTGTTGTTCAGTTTAATTTCTACTATACAAATTGTAGAATTCTCATTGCCGCTTCGTTTAATTCTCTATTAAACGTAGTTTCTTTTGGTGTAACCGATTAGTTATCAAAATAGTCATTGTAGTCATTGAGTTGTTTCAGAATTACATTGGACTCACTCTCTACGATAACTACATATATTTCTTTAACGAATTGCCAGCATCGAAGTATTGCCAGAAGATAATGGTAATATTCTCCAGAATTTTATTTGTATTGTGTTCCATGTAATTTCATCTATGGATAACCTAGCTCTACTTACAAAATAATACTATTGAGTTGGTTGCTTAGGGTGTACGGCGCTTGCAGCGCCCGATAACTTTGTTAAGTCTGTTTGCACTGTTGTGCAATGACGTTGCTGGTACCCTAAGTAACAAGTAAAGTCTAAAGATCTTGTCAAATACCGCGCAATACAGGGGAATAAGATAACGATATTGTGACGCTGCGGTCGTGCGTCTCCACCGAATGTGGCGTTCGAGAGGGTATTGATTTATCAGTGTTTATGTAACTCGCTTAGCATATATATTACTCATCTAGCTACCGTGGTATCTACCTGGGATAAAGTAAATGGTACTTACCACTTGATAACGGACAACTCTACGTCGTATGGAAACAGCAGCGGCTCCAATGTCAAGGCTGGTTCTAATCTACGAATGACATGTGTTTCCTATTATTTAAAATAGCACAGGCATCGATAGACTATAAATTAAAGGAATAATTGCAACTAATTAGTGTTAATTATGACTACTGTTATCAAGGTTATACATTATTGACGCAAATTATATAAATTAAAAAAAGTAATTAGAATATTCTCACTAGGCGCAGAAAGGATTGCCCAACACAGTTTTGGCTGATTTTTTTTGTACTTGTCCATAGGAAATTATAATTTCAGATGATATTTCAGATGATATTTCGCTACCTTGCGCCGTTTTGACAGAAAAAAAAAACAAAAACTTGGTAGCGGCTTTGAGTTAACTATTACGTAATTATTACGTAAAAAGTAATTATACTTTCAGCATTTGGCCAATTTGTAGCACAGTGCCTGCCTGATTGGTTCTCTAAATAGAAATAAAAGAATCACTTAATACTTAGCATGAAATCGCATAACTTCCTGAAATCTAGTGAAAACTAAATATATAGTAACCTAATAGGCTAGACCAATACCGGCGCCTCCACCACCCGTACTACCGCCTTGCAATAAGTGGATTTCGTGGTGCGGCCCAAATCGGTTTTATGCGTCCTACGGCATTTGCATAATTATATTTGCATTTTTATGCGTTTATGCGAGCGCCACGAATGCGAATGAGCGCAAAAAAAATGCGCGAACGCCTACGAAACGCCGGAGCGGAAAAAATATATTACACAAACTCACGATAGGGGCAACACAAGAGCGGTGGAAATATCTGAGAATGAAATGGGCGGTGGCGGTGCTCGGTATGAATCGCTCGGAAAGAATGAATAACGAATGAAAAGTGAGACAGAATGCCACGGAAAAACTGTGGAGCATGCCCGAGAGAAAGAGAAAGAGACAGAGAGGTCGTCGAGAAAAAGGTAGAAGAGGTTGGCAGATAATGTTCTTATGCCATTAAATTGCTGGAGGTGCCGGGCAAAATAAGAATCAAACACTTTTGCCCACCATCCTAAATCATTTTATTTGCTGCGTGCTTTTTATCACTTAATTGAAAAATATTTGGATACTATTAAAACGTTTTCTTCATTCATTCAGCTTTAAACTGAAAAAAAACCTATTATTTCAATTTTTTAAATATAAATATTTTCGGCCTTAATTCGCAAAATCCCTGTTAATTTTTTCTCGAGTGAATGTGTAATTACTTTCTTTATATCTGTTCGATTTGATTCCTTTATATCCATTGAATAGTAGATGACATTACGGTGAATGGTTTTTCTTTGAATGCTTTATTCCAGAAATGAAATGAAAGTCATTTTTCTCCGGCCGTAGGAAAGAGCTTTTCAAAGCTTAAAGTCTTTTGGTGTTGATATCTTTGAATGTTTCCTTATAAAAGAGTAAATACTCAAGCTTAATTAAATTCATTTCCAGCTTTTTTTCGTCCAGATTTTTCCTATTTTTTAAATCTTGAACTGAACCGAACCTAAATAATTCTGATTCTGGTGATGTGAAATGGTACAAAGTTTTACATAATATTTTGTATAAAATGCAAACTATAAAACACTATATGCCATTTTATACGACCGCTCGTAAAATATAATGACTCCGAAATTCTGCTGGTTGCTTTTACGACACTCGTTCTCTCAGAGTCGTGACGATCATATCGACACGACTTTGTCAATCTTGACATTGTCAAGTTTATATGCTGCAGCACAGAGGAGGGTTTAGCATTAAAAATATATCAAAATGACATGTTTTAAATTGTAATCTTAACAAGTGTGAAATATTGATAATTTTACAGGTATTTTCAATTTAAGAGTTGATTGACTAGGTATTTAAGAGGTTAGAAATGCAGAACTGTATGAAAATTAGGTTGCCTACTTATGAAAGGTTTAGATATGATTTTTTTTTCTTAGAAATTCAGAATGTTTTTAAGATTATTTAGGTTACTATGTAAATTTAACTTCTGTTTAAGAAGTAGAGTTACTAGCAAAAATATAAACAGGAAATATTTACATAGGTCAATAAGTTTTCATATTATTTAATGTATGCAACCGAATTAACAACAATCATGAAATTTCTAATACCTTACATTTCGACGATTTCATTATTTTAACACACTAAAATGCCGTATATACAATTTCATACTTTTCATATTTTTGGCAAACCTTGGCTTAGCCCTTGGGATAATTAAACAAGTTGTAAGCACTACTCTGTGCCTTTTTCTCCAATTACTTTATTACATCAGTAATATTCTAGCTACTAATCCGAAACTTTCTGTCATTCTAATTTACATAGTGTCGCATAGTGATTTCCGTTATAGTAAAGGTCCACTTGTGATCCAAGCCGGAAGAAATCCCCTATACGAGTTTCGCTTATATCACTTTCCGAGAAGAACTCCGCTCGGATATTCTTCCCAGAATAACTCCGCCAATCTGAAACTATCACACAATCCAATTTTCAAGAGTAACGATCTCCTTCCTTATAAATCCCTGGATTTTTTCCCTTGAAGGGTCTTGCTCGCAACACTTTGCTAGGAGGGCCCAGATATCTAGCCCATAAGAAATCCACGTATCCGAAATTTTCAATCATTTCAGTTTTCCTGGTGATATCTTTCATGGTAAAGCCCTACATGTGATTCGAGTTGAATACATATATAGGCAATATATCTTCCTAAGATATGATGTACGGATCACTTTCCTAGAAGAGCCCCGATCGGATCTTCTTCCCATAATAACTCTGCTAATCCGAAACTTTCACACATTCCAATTTTCAAGAACAAGGTTGTGATCTACAATCTAGCCCAGGCCGGATCTGTTTCCTGGAAAGACAATGTTCCGGTCACTTTCTTACAAGAACGCAGTTCGGATCTCCTTCTCAGGGGAATTTGCCCGGTGTAAAGGTATCTTCTTATCCTTCTCTTACCCGCCTAGTCGCTGTGTGGGGCTAGCACACAACCACGTGCTTAGCTCTTGGGAGGGGGGGGGGAGAGTTCATTCAACCTTGACCGCTAGGCATCCATCACCCAGCCAGCGTCGCGTGGCTTCATTTGTCTGACTAATTTATTAGAAGCAGATAGAGCGACACCCCCCACCCCCCCGTTAGTATAAGAACGCTTCCTGACTTAAGCCAGTTACTCCACGATACTTGTTTCATTTTATTACTCAGCTTGTATAATTTTTCTTATATTCTCATATAATAGAGGATTTAATCTAATTTTCATTACTTATTTCTTACGTAGCTTAAGTCACCACAGCTCTCCTTAAGATAGGCAAACAAACGTACATTCATCAGTGGTTTAACCGTACTTTTAACTTTTACTTACTTACCTGAACTCAGCGCTCCTTATGTTAAAATATTTTCACATCTAATCTTGAAACATACCTACAACAAAAAACAATATATAAATTACAATGCATAAATTTCACCATAAAATTCCTGTAAAAGATTGGAACGCACTGCGTCGACTTGCTGAGGAAGGCAGAGGAAAAAAGTCTAGCCATTAATCATGAGCGCAGGAACTTAACATAAGCAAATACTTAGCATGCTTCGTGTATTTTGTCGAGGCCTAATTGAAAACGTGATAAATGACAAAGGCGGCAATAGCGCCGCCCGGTGCCACCACCACCGTCGCTCTCGGTGCGTAATTAATGAATACGGCTTATGGCTGCTTAATGAAACACAAAATCGTTCTTTAATCCGCGCCAAACACGCGCTTCTTTAACTTAACGTCGCCAAATATTTACGACCGTGATTGAGAAGCTGTAAAATGTTGCGTGGAAACGTTTCAATCACATTTTGATCGCAATAAAAAGACTGTTTCCAGAACTTAGAAAATGACGTTTTCGATTATTTATTGTGTAAGTAACCTAAGTCTGCTCTGAGTAATTTCACATTATTTGTTACAAATATTTAAAATTCAGAAAGCTATGAATTCGATTTCCTTTTTATATATCTCGATTTTGTATAAGATATCATGATGATCATTATATCATATTATGTCAATTAAACTTTCAGTAATGTACTTTCTGAAATTACCTCGTTATAAAAAATAGCTAAAATCAACACTGAGAAAATTATTTCTGACATTGCAGTATCGAATTGTAGAAAGAGCGATAATGTGCCAAACCTTTTATTTCAGATTTTCAATGATGATGACTCCTTTTGTAAAAATAATATAATTTTGATTATAGCCTCACGTAATAGAGAATTTAATCTATTTTTCTTTTGTCTTTTATTTTTTGAGGTAGCTCAAATCAGCACTGAGTAAAATCACATTATGTATTATAAATTTATAAAATCACTGTTCATTTGAACTGCTAATTCGTCCTAATTTTTGGTGAAATCTCGGATTCTTAAAATAAAATCTTGTAAATCTTCTTAATAATATTATAGATAATTAAATTTACTATCGGAAATGTGACTTAAGAACATGCTGATTAAATAGAAATTAAATATAATACTTGTAAAATTCAGTATCATTCAGCTTATCGTTCAGTATCCAGTTTAATTTCGAATTAAAATCTTTGTACAGCCATTACTAACCTTCATAACTTGACATAATATCTTACTTTAGCTTCATATAGTAGAGAATTGTCTTTCTTAAGATACCTCGCATCATAACATAGCCTATTTTAAAATCTAGGCAAATTCACTTTTAATAAAGAAAGTCACAATTTTCCTAGTTCTAATTGAAATGAAGGTTCAAATCAAATCATCAACAAGTATCATTTCGTAATACTTCCTTATGATATCTTATAAATTATAATCTTCATTAAATGAAGCAATAAAAACTAATATAATTTACATGATACTCTAATTTAATCTACTCGTAAATTTTTGATTGTCATCACATTACTAGAATGCATTTATTTGTCCTCATGCTGTTGCGTTTCGTTGATACAGATATATGTGTACGGAAAGCCGAATGTGACTTTGTCGCATAACGGCCGTGACTCCGTGATGGCAAAATGGACATCGGAGTTATACGCCCACTGCGCTCTGCGAACCGCATAGATCCGCATAGATGTTTGTCTACTGTGGCGCATGTAATGCCGGACATACGTGCGAAGGTCCTATATATGGTAATTTGCGCACAATTAGCGTGGCTTTTGTCTCCGAGGGACATTGCGATATGCAAACATTGACGGTCGCTCTCAGACTCGCGTACACGAAGCTCATACAGCTCAACGCCAACAATAGTCATTTGTGATTAGGAGGATAAGTCAGCGTGACACTTTCAGGCTAGAAGTTACACCATCATCCACAAAAGCCAACTGTTGGATCTGGGATTATTGAAGTTTCTATCAGATTATGGTTTGAAAAAGCTCGCCGTTTTGGTCAAATTGATTTGTTTGAAAAGTTCCATACTCGTATTTGCTTTGAGGAATAAGCTAGAGAATGAGTGCCGTTTGGTATGTATACAAATCAACCTTTATTGGCATATCTTCTTATCTTATCTAACTTCCTTCTTCCATCTCTCTATACATCTATTTACAAAGTTAACAAAATATTAAATATAGCACAATGAATACAATAAATACACCTTCGCTCTTCATTCCTGAACACTCTCGCTCCTCGTAAGCATCCTCTGTCAAGCCTCCATCTTCACTTCTCCTATCGCGGACACCCTGGCGGCCCGCTAACCTCTTGCCCACCGATCACATTCCCATACCTCTCGCCCTTTCCTGATTCATTCCCATGCTTTTCCCTGCTAAATGCTCCCACGTATCCCATCCCTCTTCACATAGCACACTCTTTCTGAACTCGTCTCCCATCCAAACTTTCCATCCTCTCTCTTCCGAAGCACACCTTGCACGTGCCAGGTTCACTTTTTCCGTCGCTCCCTTTCCTATGCAGTCAATATATTCCGGTCTCCTCCCCACACTTTGTACTGCCTGATACCCTGGATTATAGGCGTTTCTCTTAATGCGGCTCTGCCTAATTTGCTCCTCCAATTCCCGGACTCTCAGCCTCATTACCCCTTGTTTACTCCCCAAGATTGAGCGTTTTTAGAAGTTTTATTTCAATATATTCAGTTTAATTTGAATACTTTTCGGTCAGATTTCCCAAAAACCATGTGGAAAATAAATCTAGCCCTAAATTTGACAATACGAGTTTCGAACCATGAAATAGTCCACTTATGCACATTTATATTACTCAAGACACAATATTTATATATTTATTGTATAAATGCGAACAGTTACCTTTTACCACTCACTGAAAAATATAAAATCGCATGAATTATCGAATACTAAACCATGATCATACCAGTTTTTATTTAAATATTACAATATCAGGGGTGTAAATATTGAATAAAACAAATAAATAAATACTAATCAAACAATCATACGGTATTGCATAAAAATAAATATTACGATAGAATATTTTAATATAGTACATACCGGAGTGTGGACAATGAATAATATCGAGCCAAAACTAAAACTGTATAAACTATTTATATTCACGGGATGAGCAATGGCGAAAAAATGCACCGGACGGAGGACTCAAAATGAATTACATGCACATAGTCATATTAAATCAAATTAAAAATAACAGTGCACTAAATATACATGAGGAACAATAAAGCTGAAACGAAAATTCAATTCGGAGCGAATTTATATGTTTAAAACTTTCAGCTACAATTTAATTTATTATATACAATTTAGCTTTAAAATTTGATTATGTAATCAGTTATTTTGGTTGCATATAGTATATAATATATTTAGGAAGCTATTTTAGTTTGATTTAAGGCGGGAGATAAACAATTTGTTGAATTTCAGCACTAAATGGCAAGGTAAAAATATATTTTCAGTGAGTTTTTGGTAAATGAAATTAATTAACCCTTAATTACATCGAATCATTTTGATACCAAAATGAACAACCACAATTATTTAGTACAACAATTAATGGTCCCAATATTTTTTTCTTTTCGGTAGGTTATTTATTATCATCTAGACCAGTGTTTTCCAACATGTGGCTTACACCTCAGGGGGCAATTTGATTGTCTAGACTCGTCAAGAAAAATATCATTTCGCACGAAAAAGTAAATTTTTAAATAATTTCTATAATTTAATATTATTAATTTAATATTAAATACCATAAATAACAAATAGTAAGTTCCTATTTCGTATGATGTTTGTGTGTTTGTCGTCAAATAAACGCCCGGATTCCCCGTTGAACATGCCGTCTACCGTGCGTGGTGCAGGACATTTTAAAATTTCGATAAACAACGAAATTGTTCACAACTGAAAACCAATTGCACTAGTATTTCGGTGTATTCATTTAGTGCTAATTAGAAAGAATTGTCCGTTAAATCTAGAGTGGGCAACCTTTGTTATGTGTGGACCTGTAAAATATCTTTTACCTATCTGCTAAACCCTTCGCAGACTTCAAATATAAGTTCAGCGGGCCGCATATTGCTTATGTTCGAATACGCAAATCTTCTCTTCTTCCACTTATCACCGCCCCCTTCGACATGTACCACCAAAATATTTCTATGGATACGCTTCCAACCAAATCCACCGCTTTGGTCAACTTGATACAAAAATTAACGGTATGTTCGATAACTGCAGACCAAAATAAATTCTTCTTCTTATCAACAGTTTTAGTGCTTAATATGACTAATTGCATTGAAAAGGAATTGAAGAGAGCGAATGACTATAGTAGTCCATATCTGGTAAATCAAACAAAAAATTCTATTTCCGTTTTTCAGAATAGTGTTTGAAAATATTTCAATTTTTTGAAAACTTAGTGAAGCGCAGCACCCCGGTATAAGCACTGCTATATTTTCTTGTTCGTTTTTACACGATGGACACTCGCGTTACTCGCTGAAAGTGGCGTAACTTAGGTGGAATAAAAACACACTTGAACCTTTAACCACCAACACGAGAGAGCTTCTCCCGCGCGTCATACCATCAAGTTCGCCCACAAGCTCCCCTTATCTTCGTACCCCAAAAACCACCCGCATAACTTGTCTGCAACCAACATTACATCTTTGATAATATAATTTCCTCCAAACACTTAGAAATCTAACAATTACACAATAAAACGAAACCGGTTTTGAAAAAGAAGGTATTTTTCAGAAACCATAGGCAACGTAAATTGAAAATGTGCACTGTGAGTTGAATATATTTGTGTCATTTTGTTACCAATTTGAGAACTTTCATATTTTGATTAATCTCTATATTTACGTAGAAATTATCATTATTCCGTTCACATATTCAAAGATTTCTATTAGTTGAATCAAACTATCAAACAATTACATAAATATTTCAAAAATCGAATCCGAAA
>WSZQ02067789.1:10962-25396 GCA_019419845.2 Weissflogia rhopalogaster
TAAGCTTGGACACGATTACATCAAATAATCAAAATGTCTTCATACGTCAATATATAGATTAGTTTTGATTAATTGACTTATAAATTTTTGAGAATTTCGAACAGATGGTATATAATTATAGATGCCTCCTAGTTATTATTTTCGTTGTGGACAAAATCAGTGGAACTTGAGACGTTTGCTCTCAATGAACATAACCACCCATATACGAATGGATAGAGTATGAGAGATTTCGAGATGCAGATAGGGAGAGTCAAGGGGTTGTTCGGTTTTGGCCAGGGTAAAATGTCAAAGGAACGAGGGAGATGAGCCGGGAAGAGTGAATGCGAGAACACATCTCCTGTATGAATGGGGTGGGGAGAGGAGTGGCGAAGAGATGAGCGGGACGATTCGCGTCGCGTTACGATTGCTATTCTACATATTCGACAATTATTGATTATAATTTCAGCCCCTCAAGATGAGGGTAAACATCGACGCACAGCAACAGCAGGTCCAGGCAGGAGATACATGAATCGAGGACAATGGACATTTCTATTCGACGATATATTCGATAAATGATTTGAATGTTTCTATTATACTACATTTTTAACTTATTCTGGTGCATATCAAATGGTTAGATGGATTTAGAATTTAAGTAACCATCGGCATATGCTCACTTCTTTGAAATTAGAAATATTATATATTTTATATATTTTTTATAATATATATATTTTATTAGCCAATAAAATATATTTATTATTATAATTAAAATATTAGAAAGAATGAAGATTTCCGAAATTTTCGTGTTTCATAAATTAGTTAACTTTTTTTAAAAATTTCCATGAGTACGCTGTATTATTGTTATATTATAAGTTTGAACACTTTGCATGAGAAAACACAAAAGTTGCTAGAAAAGGGCAGAAACATAAAGATATGTGAAGAACTCAATTTTTGATACCTCGAACGCACTGTATGCACTGCTTACGAATGGGGATAATTCGATTGTTTTTATTATTCCTCTTTTCGTTTACAATTAGAAACAGTAGTTAATTATTTTAAATTACCTTGAACATTAGGTATATTCCAACACATTGTATATTAAAAATTCAAACCCTAAATAATAAAGGGAGATATTTTTTGGTATGGTACAAATTAATATTTTTAGAATGAATTACAATATTTAAAAAGAGTCATTTTATATTATTATATAGCGGTGTCCGAAATTAACGAAATTAATTGTTCCTAATAATAAAAGTTTTGAAAACAGGACATTATTTAGAAAATTATGACATGACTGTTAAGTTTGGTGTAATATTAAAACATTTCATATATCCATTTTTTGTCTCTATTTTACTATCAAGTCCTTCATCCAGGATATATCAAAATTTCATGGATTAAAATACGAGCTGGAGCATTGCTGTCATCCTAACGAAGCGTCGCTTCGAATAAATACATCCCTCCCGAAATTCGGTAGGGATAATAGAAAGCGACCGGTGCGTGTCTCTCGCACCAGACGAGTGTAGTGTGTTCACAGTAGAGCCAAACGCAAACGCTGCGACAGAGGACTAGCAGGACTAGCCGGACAAGTCGGAGCCATCGAGAGCATAGAGTAGCGACGACAAAAACGCGCGCACTGTCCGAAAAGCAGGGATGCGATGCGCGATGCGAATGGTCAATAGGCGGTTAGTGAGAGCTCACCGACGGCCATCGGATGGCGGGAGGAATGGGAAAGAAAGGGAAGAAAAGCGGGATCAAAACGTCGGACCTCCTCGCCTGCCACAGCGGCGGTGACCGGCGCCTCCGCCACCACACTTGAAATGACTGCGGGCATTCCTCCTAATCCGCTCGGACACTGCCGCTCCATTGGATTCGGGTATTAGTCGGCATGATTCTGAATAAAAATATCAATAATTTTTATATTTTTCACCAAATTTAAACGTTATCAAAACTTGGGAAAAAGCATTAAATATAAGCTCAAGCCTACCGGGGCAGCATAGTGGGTAGTGCTTCGGCCTACCACGCAGCAAGACGGGGTTCGATTCCCCGCGGTGGGCACTAAAGCATTAATGTGAATTTCTTCACATCATATTACTACCACAAATACACAACACAATTACACAACAACTACTACACAACAAACTACAAATACAACATCATCAACACATTAACTGCGCCAATAATGCCAACATTACAAAAATGTTACATTAGAATATATACTGTATTTAAGAAAAAACATGTACAATGTAATATAATACACAATATAATTGTAAAAATAGTCACTACATATTTTGAAGATTCTTAAATATATTTATAATAGGGAAATACACTATTGACTAATGTCACATTGTATATAACAATACATTAGCCAAAGTTTTCTTATTTAAAAAATCAAGTGAGCATTCATAGAGTTTAAGGTATTACATGTTTTTGAAATTGATTATTTTCTTTTCAACTTAATGAATAAGAGTGTAAATTATATTTCTGAACATATCCAGAACACATTGTATGACATAATATGGTAAGCAATAATTTGTAAGTTACTAAGAAATCTAAAATTACTAATAAATATGGTGAAAGTTCAGATATTTTATTGTTCCCTTCGGACACACGGTATATACTGCATATTTTATAGTGTAGCATATTTTTTCAAATTTATACATATTTTGAAATTTATTAAGTAAGAGTGAAAATACCAAGAGTAATGAGTTACGAATATCTTGAACCTATTGCTTGTAAAGAACACATTGTATATAACAATGCATTATGCAAATTTATTAAATCTACTAAATACTAAAATTTATGTTCTTTGAAATTTTGCCGGAAACCTCGAACACCCTGTATATTATGAACACATTGTGTATACCAAAATAAAATTTTTTGAAAATGTCCAAATAAGAGTGAAAATACATAGTTATATGAATTATATGAGGCTGAGGTAAATTTTAACCTCTTCCCATTAACCACCTCCAGGTTGACAACCACCCCCAGCGCCCTTAACCTGCCCCCATCACCACCCCGCCACCTGCAAATATACGAGAGCGAACGTAATGCGATTAAACGTTTAACATTTGGCGATTAAACGACGTCCAAACTATAAATGCGACATGGTTTTAGCCGCCGCCGCCTCCTCCACCCCTTAAAAACATCCCCACATATGGTGGGCGTCTTTAGCCGCATGGCCGCTTCTTTAGCCAGCCCGCCAGCCCACCTTTGCCTGTAAAATAAACAAACGCACGCTAATGGAAGCTAATCTTCGGGCGGCGGTTTTGTTGTTACCTCTTACGCTAAGACAAAGTGTCACTACATCCTGCAAAGATTCAGCAGGAGTCAACGAGGAGTAATGCGCGCGACATATATGCTAATGCACGTCGCACCTTAAATATTGTCTTATTGGATAAGTTTTAATCCTTTGCGAAGACTAATCGCTTCTGGTTAGGATTTTCACACAATGTTACACATTGCAGGAAAATTTCCTAGGCAAATTCTCAATGGAATATTTTCCGAGAAAAATTTAGTTAGACTAATTTTTGAAATGGTCTAGATATATGTTAAAATACAAACATGCTATTTAAATTTTATATGTTCACGGTTTGGACACCCTGCATATTATTATATTGTATATAGGTCGAATGGGAAAAAACTTAACAATGTTTTTTTAAAATATTTTTAAATATTCGGCTTACTTTAATAATATCTGAAACTTATAAACGATTATTTTAAACACATTGTATATGACAATGAAAAAATTCTTAACATTTTTATTTAAAAAAAATTAAAAATTATCTAAAAACTATTAAGATGTATATGTAAACACTGTGTTTGTTGGTAAATAGTAGAGCTGTTAGAACGAACACACTGTATATCACCTAATTGTATATACAGAACAATATACTTATACTAACTTAATCTAAATCGTTTATCTTAACCAGACTTAACTTAAAATGCTTTTTTTTATATTTTTGCATGTTATATTTTTTTTTTCTTGTTATTTTTTTTCTTGTTCTCGTTGCAAACAAATAGGAAAAGTTTTGCAACTGAATACATTCGGCGATAATAACCAGAATTCCGGATGTTCTGTCAACCGTCGCCGTCGGTTCGCCTGCGCGTCGTGCCGTCTCTCCCAAAACGCCAGCCATCAAAACGTTGGGGGGCGGCGGCGGCGCAGGCGATGGTGGTTTCGGCGTTCGTTGTTTTGATGATAGCTATTTGTATTAATGTATATTTATATACACGTGTAATATCAATGACTCCCAGGTTTGCACTTTCGCCTCACCCGCCTCACTCACGCTTACCGTGAGGAGGGGGCGGCATTGGGGGTAGCGGGAGGCGGCAAATGAAAACTCGAAAACGGAGCGCAACACGTCAATACGCCACTTACTCCAGCTTGTTCGCTCGCAGCATCACCACCATCAGCCGCCACCGTCGCCTCCACCAACCTCCCCCCCTACCCGCTAAAACGAGCACGAGATGTGACTTTTAGAATTCCAACATGCGTTTAGAATTCCTGCCCGTGAGCCGTCCGTGAGCAGGAGGAGAGTGTAAACAAAGCCGTACACATTGTGCGACGATTACATTACATTCTGCATGATTTTCGCGGCTGTCGAAAATGTATCGCAATGTATATGAATGTGAGTATGCCTCTCAGGGTGTATGCATGTATGTATGTATGGATGGGTGTAAATGTGTGTGCGTTTTACTAATGCATAACGCTTTGCAGCACTGTTTTGCACGCTGGGCGCCGAACGCAGCGAAGGATTGCAGGAACGAGTGGTCAGTACTGCATGTACACAGTTCGGCTGGTTTTTAATTAGTCATGCTTATCGTCGCGCTCATTGCGAAAGTTTGACGCCTCTGTGAGTGTGTTGTAATTGAAGTTTAAGAACATTACCATACATTTTTCACGAGCCATGGAAGAAATTGTATGTATTTCGGTAATGTTTTGAGGTTATTATGCGTTTATGTGTTCAATTTTGAGGTTATGTTAACAGACATAGTATTAGATTTCATTTACACTTTGTATTCTAATTAGTTATTCTTAATTATTAATGCTTAGGCTCACTTAAGATAGATTCGATTAGATTATGTGTGGTTAAGTTAGATTTAGTTAAATTTGTTTGGTTGATGTGCCACAATAAAAGAGAGAACTGATGACGACGGACTCACTGATGAATACAGACTCGCCGGTGAAGATGGACTTGCTGATGACGGTGAGGGATTGTCGATTATGGAAAATGGTCAACTATTTATGCCCCCAGGTGGTCATCAAAGATGGAGGTGATGAGTCGACCATTCCTTTGTTCGTCAACGCTGAAATGCGAAAGTCACGTTCTCGTGGTGGCGCTTTCGACGCCTCCGCAATCGGGATGTTTATGTCTGGATGATTATGATTTCGGCGGATGTTTATGTGATATTAATTTAGATTAGGTTAAGATTAGCTAGATTATGTTAAATTGAGTTAAATTCAGCTCATGTAGCTGAAGAATTTTGTTTGAAATAGAATAATTATTTTTCAAAAATGACAATTTTGTCGAAATATTTTTTTGTTTTCAGAAGGTATTGCATGGATTTCAAGGATTGCGTGCGGATATTCCGTCGCTAAAGGCTAAAGTACATGGAATCCTTGATGTTTTGGCATCACTCGCTAATACCAAATCGCGAAATCGTTGCAGGTTTGCCACTGCTCCTGCTGCTACCAGTTGGGGAAAATCCCAAATAAATCCGAACCTCTTCTCTCTTTCGAGTTTCGGTTTTTCCCCCGGCTTTGACACTGCCCGGCGCCTCCACCCAAAAAGTACACTCATATATACACCCACACCCACAGTAGCGACAACAGCAGCAGCAGCACTCCATAAAGTGTTTGAATGCAAATCGTTTTCGTTCGCCGATGCTGATGCGCTGGCATGGCGGCGGGTGCTGCCTTTGCAAATCCTTGCGTCC
Organism: Weissflogia rhopalogaster; assembly: GCA_019419845.2. Classification (NCBI taxonomy): domain Eukaryota; kingdom Metazoa; phylum Arthropoda; class Insecta; order Coleoptera; family Staphylinidae; genus Weissflogia; species Weissflogia rhopalogaster. The sequence goes on from WSZQ02067789.1 coordinate 16,876, forward strand.
TTTGGCCATCCTCCTGCTATACTCTGTACTACGCTCTGATCTGCAGGCAGAGAGCAAGTCGAAAGCCCAAATCCGAAAATACCGAATGGAAATTCGTACGCATTTGCTCGGAAAAACGGGGCCACAATTGCGAAAACGCCGAATTAATCCCGGATAGCATTTGCCATCGGTTTTCCTGCTAACCTAACCTCATTCCCATTTGTTGTTTCATACTCTCTTAGTTTCATAGTACTTTTTGGAATTCCTTTTTGATTATGTCTGGTTGAGTCAGATTATATTCAGTTACTTTAGGATAAATTACATTGGATTAGATTAAGTTGGATTAAGTAATATTAAGCGGTCTTAGGTTGGGAAAAGTAAGGTTAAGTTAGGTAAAGTAAGGTTAAGTTAGGTTAAGTTAGGTTAGGTTAGGTTAAGTTAGGTTAAGTAAGGTTAAGTTAGGTTAAGTTAGGTTAAGTTACGTTAAGTTAGGTTAGGTTAAGTTGAGTTAGTTTAGGTCAAAAGATCTGTCAGTCAATAAAAAGAAGAAGAAAAAAAGGTTGAGTTAGGTTAGGAAAGGTTAAGTCAGATTAAAATAGATTTTGGTTAATTTAAGTTAACTTAGCTTGAGTTAGGTTAAAATAGGTTCAGTTAGATTAATATATCTTAAATTACGTCCTGTTAAGTTAGGTTAATTTATGTTTTAATAAAGTTTAAAAAAGAAAAAAAGTTAGGTTATATTACTTTAGGTAAAATATACACTTCAACCCTAAATCAATTAAAATAAAGTTGAAAATGTTAAAACTTGGAAAGTAAAACATTGAGATCATGTCAGCATCAAACTAATGAAGTGCATCCTCCAGTATGTTCCTATCGCCCTTCGTGCCCCTCCGTTACCTTCTCGAAGAAAACACTTAACCACTTCCTACTTCCTCGAAAAATTCCATCCGCCCGCCCCGAAAATATGGCGCATAAATTATAAATTATGCAAACGTGCCGCGTCTTTGAGCAAGCCGCTTAAAACGTCTTAAAATGCGCTTAAAAGGACACAAAATGCGTGTGATATCCTCCGACGGCAATCCGATGACATTTTCAACTTTCAACCCTTTTCCCAGTTACGACTACAAGCAGTCTAGCAAGTAAGTGGGCGGACAAGATTGGGAGAAAGTCGGGAAAAGTATCAAGCATTTGAATATGGAATTTTGAATATGGAATTTCTATATAGAATCTGACAGCGTTTTAGGCCCTTTCGAAATAGATGACGAGATCATGAGTTGGTGTACGGGGTTGTGTGGAGGGTGTATAGGGAAGGATGTCTGTGTAAGGGTAAATAGGATGTGCCATTAGAGCCTTCAACTCCTGCGCGACTGCGTTATGAAAATGACATTTTCTGTTTGTCTCTCAGTTCGAACAGCAGTCGAACGCAAATTCCGTTCTGAGATTCGCGCTGAAAGTTCGATTGAAGCACTTGCGACCAACGGTGCTGATGAATATTCATGAATTTGCTTAGAGTATATAGAGGGTCTACAAACAGCTCGGCGACGGGAAATTTTGGGAATTATCTTTGCAAAATTCACATGTTTTTCGTTTTAATTGTTTTAATGTTTAATAAAATATTTGGAGATTATTTTTGATAGTTATTTCCGATTTTTTAGTTTAACGTATTCCATTTTAAATGATATATACTGGAAGTGAACCCAAAAAAGGGCGGGAAAAGGTTTAGAAAGTCATAGGCCAATTGTACACTGAGATGGTAACATGAAAACATTTTTTTTTTGATAGCGGATTGATTCAATGGAATTGAAAGAATGGAATGATAAAGTAAAAAACTTAAGGTGATCCAGACATTCACTTCTCCACTCAGTCATTCCGTTTCTATATTGCTCTAAAGCAGTTCTAGGAGGGGCAGCGCTTCGTGGTGAAGGACCTATAAGTGAGCGCATTGAAGTGTTCGCACACCTCATGCTTTCTAAGTCGCTGGTATCACTGATGTTAACTCTGCAGAACTACTGAGGCACTGTGATTAATTGTGACAACATCAGAAACAAGTTTATAATTTCCTGGTCAGCACGAAGCGACTCCGGTTTTTCTTATTTACTGGCTATATGCGCCCAAGATTACCCTCTTTCATATGACGCTATTCACACAAAAATTGGACACTGTGCGGCGCCGCCGCCTTGGTGGCGTTTGCTCGCATTTGCTAATTAACTTATATGTTATATCAAAAGTTCACTTATATCATAAAACAACCAAGTTTATTGATATGCCTTGACAGATTGTAAGTAGAGAACTAAATGTGTGCGGCCTTTCTGTATTGCTCCTGAGCAGTTCTTGGAGAGGCAGTGCTACGAAGTGTGTCAGCGTAGGAAGCGAGTCTTCAATTGAAGTAAAATTAGATATAACTTTTAATTTTAAACAGATTAAATTATGCCGTTTTCACGAAATTAGGGACATGTACCACTTTTTACATGTCGCTAATTTCGCGAAAAAAAATTCTCGATCATTTTCTGGAAATAAATATATTAGCAGAGAATATCATATTATATCACCCCCCGGAATAACCACAAGAGAATAAAACCCCGTTTTCAAATCCACAAATATCACATTCATAGCCGAAACTATTTGTTGATTTTCCACCAAATTTCCACTGGCTTTCCCAAACCGATCCCATCCGAAGTGTATAGTCGTAGCGCCGAAAGGGAGATATTCCTGCGGGAAATTCCACAGCCACGCAAAGAGGTCCTAAACGATGCGGGGTTGACGTCTCGACGACACGCCGACACGATTCCATAGATTTCCCAAACCGCCGTCACCACCACCGCATAACCTCCAATATCGCCGCCAATCGGTGCGTGACAAGTTATTTTACACGTCTATGATTTTCCTACGTCCTTCGGGATGACCTGGTATTCGTTACTCCATACTCTTTTACTCACTGCTCTGAGGTGCTGTACTGTGTGTTTCAAATGAATAAATATCTAATAAATGCCAGGCGAAAGTTTTTCCTCCTAATTTAATGCGTCTCTGGCTTGTTATGGATGAGATGAGGCGAGGGCGGCGCCGGCGCGTGTTTATTAAGCGCGAGCGAGGATCAAAAAGTGCGGATGACATTAAAAGATCACAGGATGCGTACCCGACATAGGCGACAGCAGGGTGGCGGCAGGGAGGCGGTTGGCAGTCAGTAAGAAGCACGGCGGCACGCCGGCCTCAAGAGAGTCGTAAATATGAACGATCCATGTATATCATTATCGGGGGATCGTCACAGGGATGAAAGTTTGATTGCATTTCGTTGCCAAACACTTGAGATGAGTTCTTATGTCAGTGTTATATCGTATAACTTAAAAGATTTTTGAAAATTTCAACAGAAAAAAGGTTTAGCTATTTTTTTAATGTATTATTTTGATTGTTTGATTTTGAAAACAGAATAATTTTATCAGTTTTAGATCCGGAATTATGCCAAGTTTTCTATTTTTTTTTTTAGGAAAACTAGTCCACACTCAGCAGAGACCTATCAGGTTTGCAGCAGCTATAACATCCAGCAACTTAGTAACCAAGAGCGAAGCGTGTGAACACTGCAATGAGAATGCTTTCAGGTTATTCACCTCGGCGAGCTGCCTCTACAAGAACCACTCTGGAGCACAGCGCCACGCTATCAAGAAAACTGGGAAGTACCTTCGGACTTTCGATCAATTAATAGTAGCTCAGTATTATTACATAGTCACCAGCGTCTAAAAATCTGCAGCTAGTAGTGCGAACACTTCAATGCGTTCATACCTAATTGTCATTTACTTGAACGTATTGCCCCTCCATGGAGCGCTCTGGAGCAATAAATTAACGCCGCACTGATTTACTCCTCCACTTGGTCATTCAGTTTAATTAATTTCTTCGTATACAATGGAACTATATAGTTTGAAATAATGTATAAAAATAATATTTAGTTAATATTCACAATGATTAAATCAAGTTTGTTCATAATGTTTACCGTAACGAAATTATCATCGCGTCCATGGCGTTATCAATTACGCATCGCTTCTCGGATAGTTTCGCATGAACAAATCGAAACTACGTCCCGGCTGAAGTTTACCGTTCTTGCGCTCCACCCACCTACAACCGCTGCGCTCCTCTCACTACCGCCGCCTCTTCAGAACAACCACCCCCGACACACGCCGCCGCCGCCGAAAGTTCGACCGCGCCAGCATGGATGCAAACTACTAATAGTTTACTCGCGCTCGCGCTAATAATTACCACACACAACGAGCAGCAAACTGGCCGTCTCTGCGTCCCTCCACGGTCTCCTCCGCACCACTACCACCCTCCACACCACCTTCCAATCTACAGCACATCTTCCCGAAAACCGTGGCCGAAAATTGGTAATTGCCAAGCGAGGATAATTCATAATCCAACTACAACGGCGAGCTAACTACATGAAAGCGTCACGGTAATCGTGGGCCGCCGCCACTGCCGCCCCCAAAGTTCACGTGTATCGGTGTACGAGTCGAGGAGTCCTGCCTGCATCGCAGGCATCGAAATTCGAAATTCAAATTTAAACGATGAACTCAGATATAAGTGAATTACAGGCACGCCACTCATGCATGTCGCCTCCACGTATGTACATATTTCAAGGCGACCGTTCGGGGGGTGGCTAATGGCTGAAAGGGGGCTACGTCTCGGTCAGGCAGCACAGAATTATAGGGAAGGGGGTGTGGAGGGTGGATAGTTGTGCAGTTGCCAAGCGAAATGGCGGATGAATCGAGGAAACAAAATGCTTTATTAACGCGCCATTGAGCTAATACGCAGGAACCGGGCGTTTTCGGGCTCTCGCAGGAGTCGCGCAGGAACTATAATATATCCTGCTCGCTCGCGGAATGGAAATCGCGCATTTCGACGGGAAGTTCAAGTTGTATCAACTTGCAAGTTGATAGACGAGATAAATCTTGTTAAATCTAGTGACTGACATTTTTTTTGGTTTATTTTTGGCAATTTAACCAACAAATTGAAAGTTTTTGGTATAACCTCTAAAATAGCTATTTATTATATCTTCGTTGAGGTGGATTTTTTTCTTTCATGGGGTCCTTTGGGGAGAGTCCCATAGAGAAGGTAGCAGAAGGTTTTTTGTTTCGTGTTTACCTCGTGTTTTTGAGAGTGATTTGAAGCGATTATTAAAGATCTTCAAGTAGGATCTGAGTTCCCTGAGCTAATCCGACTTGGTGGCATAGTAAATAGTCATTCCCAAGGAAAAAAGAAGTTCTGGAGAGCTCGTAATGAGTTACTTAATATTTCACCAAGAAGAAACTGTGACCTAGTAGTTCCTTCCCAGTTTATCTTTGTTCATTGTGTTATGGAATAGACTTCTTGACATGATCAGAGCCGTGGAAAGGGTAAAAATTCGATTAGGGAACTCTTCAGATGTCTTCTAAATATACCATAGTGTCCCCATGAAGCACATTTGAATATTCTGGGTTCTTCTACCATCAATTAGATCTGATTTGTGGAACGGATTTCGGACCTTTAGAACAATTTTTGAGGTTTTTTTCAAGAAGGAACTTTGATCCCAGTTCTGATCCGACTTGAGGTAATTTTAAAAGTCTATCCTAAGAAATATGTAAACCTTGGAACCTCAGATGAAGTCTTTTCTACCATCAATCAGACTAACGATTTGGTGAAACAAGCTGCTACGTAAGTAAACCAAGGTAATAGAAACTCCAAGGTCCAAGTCAATTTATCTGTTTGTTTATAATAAGGCTCATTAAACCGAGAGGACAATTAGTGAACCGTGACCGAACCCACGGAGAGGGATCCTTAAACAGGAAGGAGGAAATTTGTGACTCCTGAAAGTATCGCCACGTTCCGATGACTTCCTTCCAGTCCTTCGTTCCGTGTGGCCGTGTGCCACAAATCCACAACAAAACAGGGCGTCGTTCCGAGCGAACAATTTTCGGACATTCGCCCGCATGGTTTCGATCCGCGTTTCGATTGTAATTTCGGTAATTCCCTAATTCACTCACTGGCACACATACTCGTTTATACTAGCGTGGCCGTGGGTGAATCGGGTGGCTCGGCAATCGTTGGGAATTCAAGTGGCACTCGTAAATTCGTTTGCCTTGGCTGCTTGTTTCTAGGAAGATGTTCCTAGAGAGAAGGTCCACTTTCTCTCTGTCCTCTTCCCTCTTCCCTGGTCTCTCTGCCCTGATCCTTCTGCCTTCAGCTTTCCACAGTGCCAGCTGTCTTCCACCCACTACCTTCTGCCTTCTTCCCACTCCCCTTTCTATTCACTGACCAGTGCCCTCTGCCCACTACCAACTACCCTCAACCCTCATCCCTATTCTGAACTCACCTAAACACATGGAACTGGAACATGGAACGTGGAACACTTACACTTCCCAGTTTTGCACTGAGAATCAACGAATGTTGAATGGGGTGAAAGGACTTGTTTCGCTGGCATTTGAAGGGACGTCACCTATGTACCCTTCGAATGCACCCGAGCAACTGGTTCGGGCGTTTGATTACGATTGTAATTGTGATCGTTATTTGCGTGACCCGCTCCAAGGAGAGTGGTAGTAGAGTGGTGATGGCGCCGGAGACAATAGACGAAAGGGAACGGCATTTTCAGAGCGACGAGGCAGCGATGTGGGTTTGAGTAGCGGAGAGCTTCCCCTCCCCCTCTGGAGCAGTCGTCCGAGGGCAGTCAAAGAGCGGGTTTGCTTGACCGCACACAGGGAACCGAAACGCGTTAAACGAGGGGCTATTCGGTCGCGCGTTTGATGAAAGGACGCTCGCTAATCAACAGCAGGACTCCCTATACTCCCAGTACTCGCAGGACTCGCAGGACTATGTTTATTATCCTTGAGTGAGTTCCAGTCTTTAACGTATTGTTTTAGATTTAAATTTAGGAAGATAAACACAAAAAACAAAGCCGTCAAAAAAATTACTTAAGTTTTGATTAAGGTAACAAAATAAGAAAACGGGAATAAAAATTGAAATAAAACAGGATTACAAATTTTGAAAAAATTCCCTAACTAGAAAACCAAACAAATCTTAGAGCAGTAAATAATAATTACAACAATTATGCGACGGAAAATTAACGTCGGCTAGATTTATCGCCATCTGTGTAGCCTTTTACGTCGACAATGTTCCAGAGCCGCCTCCTGCAGGACGCGCCGCACCGTTGAGGTGCGCAGCGGAGGAATAGGGCGACGAACAAAAAAAAAGAACAACGCGAAGACAGGCGGTCCGCGCAATGAATTTATTATCCTCGGTCGCGTTGTGGTCGTCCTCGTTTAACCCTTTTGCACCCTAAAGTCCTGCTCGTCGTCAGCGTCCTGCTAAAATCCTGCGGGCGGGCGCTCGCTCCGCCGAAGGAAAAAGGAGGAAAAATAGGCGTCGCCGCCCGCAAAATGAGAGAAATGTTATTTATTCAAAAACTAGGGTTCGTCCTGCAAGTCCTGCAAGTCCACCCGTCCTGCTGGATCCTACTAATTGAGAATTATGACAATTACATACTTTACCGACTCCTGAGTCGTTCTTTTCCTGCTGGTTACAATTATAAATGTTGCTGAATTTAAAAATTTCGTTCTTTTATGAACAAATTTGAATTTTTAAGAAAATAACGCTCACAATCAGGTCATTTCTATAGGAGATCTTCAAATTTTTAGGGAAGCTTCTATTAATAAAATATCTTCTTAGCTCTGAATTTTTTTTTCTTGGACAAATATCCATAATAACCAGAAAATTTAAAAGAATATTTTGTTGTTAAATTTCAACCAAATATTTCCCAAAGCACTTTTCCAGCAATTTTGGGTTTTAATGTCTTTAGAATAATAAGCAACTAATTATTTTGTGATTATTAGAATTATTTTCAGAATATAAGACTCTTTTAAGAATTATGGGCAAAAGTTGGCTCAGGACATTTTACTGAGGGAAGATAAAAATTGGAAAATGGCCTACCTTCAAAGTTTTATGGCGATTTCCTTATTTTACAAATCGTATTGTGAGGCAAAATATTCCACAAAGTTTGGTTATTAACCCTTTTAGAATAAACAACAGATAGATTTTTTTTTTAAATTTTTACTCAGGACATTGTGATGGCGGATCATCAACAACTTTAGACTAATAACCAATTACTCAGTTGGTGATTACCGGAAGTATTTTGAGACTTTAATAAATCAGGACATTTTCATGGAGGATCTTCAAAGTTCTATGAAAATCTCTCCTGATTTATGGGAAGTTTTCTTTCAAAAATTGCACTTGGAAACTTTAAGAATTAAATACCTATTCTTGTTAACAGTCTTCCGATTTTTTTTTTCTCAAAAATTTCGGATTTTCAAGGTTTGATGGTAATTTCTCCTGATTTATGAGAAATTTTCTTTTCAGGGAAAATTTAATTTTAGTGATTCTTGAAACATATTTTAAGAATGCATGATTTTCTCCAGCCAATTGCCGCAGTGATATGGTCGATAACCATTAGGAACCACAAGGTCCCGAGTTCGATTCCCGGTGGAGATGCATAGTAAAATAAATTCTTCTTGTCAATAGTGTTAGTCTC
>WSZQ02067800.1:0-18504 GCA_019419845.2 Weissflogia rhopalogaster
TGCAATGGTTAGTTTGGGTTGGCTTAGGACGAACATTTGGTTAGTGAGAATTTTGGAGAAACAGATGTGGGAATAGAAGTATAGAAAAGTGGTTGAAGAAATGTAAATACTAAATCTAAAGCATGCCAAAATGTGGACGGAAACGCCACATGACTCATTTAGTTGATGCTCAGTAAATCAAACAAAATAAACTACGCTCATTGTATATAGATAATGGCCAATATGGAAGAGTTTCAGAAATGTACAATGCAATACACTTGGTACAACCTGCAATGCATTTTCTGTGAGGACTCACCAATGGGATCGTTCAAAATTGGTGCTGACCACAACAACTGCTTAGCAAAAGCATGTAACTGCTCCATCAATAACCACCTTCACTGTAGGGCCCCTTTTATGATATGTTCTACTAATACAAATTTCGACATTGTCCATTTAAACAACTAAATTTCATATGGATAACTGCCAAAACGACACATTTCCATCATTTTAAAAGATGTCTGACACAACATGTGTTTGTGGGAGAAAAAGATCTGAAGGGAGTCTTAGGAGGATAAATGATACACCGATTACTACATTGTGCTATGTATTTGCTAAAGGTAACAGGGCGCCTGACCGTTGCTTAACAACATTAGGTAACTGATTCATCAATCATCACTGAGGGCACCAGGAGGTCAGCTGATAAAAAGGTTAATAGGGTTCCTCATCAATGGGATCGTTCAAAATGGGTGCTACCCATATCGGCTGCAGGTACCTGATCCCTCAAAGGGTAGTAAAACCCCTTTTCTGACCTATTCCTAATTTTATGTGATAATAATTCAAGTAAATTAAGTTACTTATTCCGAAAGAGTGTTATATTAGTGTTATAAAGAGTGCATAAAGCAGTAAATCTAGGATTTACTGCAATTGAATCTCAAAATTGTTCACACTTCCTCATTTTGCGAGGACATGACAATCAACTATTAAGGCGCAATTTGTGTACAGAACCCCTAAAAACTATCTTTTTGCGTAGTTAAATTTCATGATCTATGTTGTGGTTGATACGACAATCGAATCATTCAATTAAATCTGTTTGAAAAGAACCTCATTCGAAGATGCTTAACTAAGCACCACAATTACTTCCTGTAGATTGAATACAAATGTCTTCCGCTTCAAATTATGCCACATCTCCGTTAATTCAATTTCCACGCAAACATCATTGAAATGCACAAAACTTGAAATTCCCTGATATTCCACTAACCGAAATTCACCACGCTAAACATGCTAGTACCCTGTAAAGCTGTAACTGTTGTATAAACAAAATGGCGGCTATTGCGCCACGGCGAGGAACATAAAACGAAAAGACGCGCGGATTACATCGCGCTCGCATCCCGCCATTCGCGTCGCCATCGCGTTTATGTGTTCGCTACAACCACAACCCACTTGCTTAGTTCCGCGTAGTTTCGTGACGCGCTCGCCAACTGAAAAAGATTGCGAATATGCGCGCATATTCCTATCGCATCTGCATTTCCGGTGCGTGCTGTCGGCGGCGGTTTGGCAAGCGTTCACGCTCGTTAAGCGCAAGAACAAATAAACAAATCGGCGAGTGAACGCGTTGCAAATGAACAAAATCAGCAACAGCCAAACGTGGGCAGCCAACCGTTCTCATATTAAACATAAACGTTTCCCGAAATTGTGTCTCGCAAAGAAGTCCTTCTTTGCAAGACACGCGATTTATACATGCTTGCTCGTCATGGTTATGCCAGGAGTATAAAAGCTCCAGACATGAACTGCCACTTATCATAAAACATAATAAACTCCCGGAGATCTTGCGAAGCAAAGTGGCCGTTTGCCTTTCTTTTTTTGTCCTGGCGGGTCGACTTTCTTTTAATAAAACAATTTATATTTAAATGCGATTAAGGTTTGTTTCCATTTCCCTAAAAAAAACGTATATACCTTATAGCGAAGTACTCAACCTGCAAGTACATGCGGGAGAACATCATACGAGACAAAATGTACGGTGCTTCAAACAGGATTGGCCCAGGCCCAAAGCAAACTCAATCATTTACCGTCCTTTCTTATACAAATTTCAACAGTTAACCTCAAAGACCAGGAAGATAACCTAAAAGCCATTAACATAGCCTTTAATAATAGCGTAATAGGTTTTCCTCCTACCGCTTTAGATCTAGCTGGTACTGACCTGGTTGTCTGAGGGGATGACTACATAGGATAAATGGAAAAATGAAACGATAAGGCCCTAGGGAGAGTGTGCTGTGCGGATGTACATGTAAAATAATTTACACGCAGGTTTGATTCAAAAATTTTACGATCCTCGGGGGCGCTCTTAAATCGCGCATCCCGATGAATCGTGGGGTGGAGCAGCGGCATTATATTGCGTCGAGCCAATACGGCATAAACGAAGCGCGCCGGTCCAGGAGTCTATTCAACTCACACCTTTGCAACGTGCACGTAGACGTTCCGTGAATAGTGTCGGCATGATGCGGAAGGAACAACAAGCTCCCAGTCTTGTTGGGAGGGTTGTACCTTATAACTGGGAGCTTGCTGGGTTATCATGGCAGAAGCTAGTTTTTCTGCCAAATTGAAAATGAAAAATCCTAACAAGTTTCCCAGAGCTGCTGCGCCCCGTATTGATAATAACAGTATCCGAGCTAAAGCCAATTATAAAAACTTTCGTTGTGCTATAATATTTTATGGTAAATTCATTTCTTGGTTATATTAGTTTCATCCATTTTTTTATGAATCATGTGTATGTTAGGTTCGGATTGGATTGATTTGGGTTTGGGATATATTAACTTAGAATTTGGTTTAATTTCGTTAGTAATGGGTTAGGTTGTTTTGATGTGAGTAATCATGTATTAGCTTTGGTCAGATTAAATTGAACTTGGGTTTGATTGAGAATTAACTGGTTGAGTTGAGTTAAACCTTATTATAATGGACTTCAGTTGGATACACTTGGATTGACTAACTTTAGATTATGTTGGCTTTATTTAGATTGAGCTACGTTTACTCCGGGTTTAGTTGGTTTAATATAGAATAGAAATGAATTAATTGTGTTAGGTTTTATTCATTTCGCTCGAGGATTCGTTGGTCAGTTATGGAATAAATGGTGTTGTGTTTGCTCGGGATTGGATAGATTTCGTTGGTTGATTTAATTGGCCTGGGCTTGGCCCAATTGAGTTAGATTGGCTTGAAATGGATTCAGTTAGGTTGAGCTGACTTTCATTAGATTCATTGGTGCGGATTATAGAATATGGAATGGATAAACATGGTTTTGGGTTTGGTTGATTTCGCTGGTTGAGTTGAGTTAGAATTGATTGTATTTGGTTGACTTCAGTTGGATTCACTTGGATTGGCTTGGTTTAGATGAAAATCGGTCGGTTTAGCATAGCATAGGAGGGATTTAGTTGTGTTAAGTTTAGTTCAATTTGGATTTGATTAGTCTGGTACGGAATAAGTTGAGATGTGTTTTCTCGGGAATAAGCTGGTTTGGTATAGAATAGGTGATGTTGAGCTAGTAACACTTGTATTAGACTGGACTGGAATGGACGGGAAGTGTGGAATAGACTGACAATAAGTTCACTTGGATTGGTTGAGTCTAAATGGAGTAAACTTTATTTGGATTGACTTTGGTGACTTTTGGTTAGGTTCATTTGAGTTAATTTGGTTGGATTGGTATGAATTCGGCCTCTAGGCTAAGGTTTAAGGGGGTCGTCACACTGCTGGTTTCGGCTTCGTGCATCTGTGCCTATCCTTGTCTGACGACTGTATATAAAAGGAGATGAAGCAACTCGAAGAAACAACCTATTTCCTTCTAATACATTAGTCAGTCAAAAGACTACACTAAGCGAAGCCACGCGACGCCGGCTGTGTGACGGAAGCCTCAGATTAAGTAACATTGGTTACATTAAGTTAAGATTATAGAAATCGAAATTGATTGGACATAAAAATCCAGTATGTATTAATTTCATGTAAAATTAAATAATGAAGAAAAAACGGAATTTAGTAAAAATGACTAAAACCAAGTACCAACCCACCCTATGTCCTGCTAACACCTTGCCTGCCATCGTGACATTGTGCTTTGGAAGTGGGAGTATTTGCTGGCGGTATGCGTTGAACGCATGTGCCGGTGGCAATCATGCGACTGTCAAGGGATGATGGATCACACGCGCACAGCGTCGACTAGCCTCCAGGACACAAACGTCGGTGAATAAGCCCCAGCCGGAGACCCGTCAGACTACCCGCCCGACCTGACCGTCTGTGTAATGTCCGGCAAACAGCCCCGAGAATAGCGCTGCCACCGTAGACACGCTCACCGCGCCACTGCCGCCACCCAACCACCCTATGCCGCCGAAACTGCCGCCTCACTTAACCACCCATCCTCAACGGCCACTGCCGCGGCTCCTTCTGCCAGCGAACGAGTTTTTATCTTCTATCAAGATTAAATCTAACCTAGGCATTGCCCGGGCTACCTTCTGCTCGGCTTGCCGTGCGGGGTTATTAAGAGAGAAAAAAAAAGTACAACAGGACGCAAACCGGCGCGCACAGGGTGAGTGAAAGGCAAGTTCAAACATGCTGCTATGAGGAGCTGATCGAACAATTTTGTATTGCTGATCAAAGTTCGTCTATCTCCTGCGGGCGATTGGATGCTTTTGCATAATTTAATTTTGCGCAATTTTGGAGCGCGTTTGATGTGTAAAAATACCTGAATGGTTGGTTTATTGATGGTCTTTGTCTTTTGTGTTTGCTATTTTTTATCATATTGTAAAAACAACACGATCATGTCGTAGAATTTCTCTCGATTCCCCGAGGTGAGCAATCCACCGGGTGTATTAATAATTCACCCACTTCACACCTCACACACTACAGCATTCAACATTATTCAACATAAAAACATTCAACATCCAAACATTCAACATGCAACATTCATCATTCTGCAATTCAACAACAAACACAAATTGTAAACATACGCAACTTAATTGTATCTCTAAAATAACATAATAACATTATTATTCTATTTAAACATAAGAGTTAAGTTGCTAAAGTATTATTAGAGTAGTTTACCGTAAGTTAGATTAGCCAAATTCGGGTAAAATATTTGCATCGAGCACACCTGGGCAACACAGGCTAGTGTTTCGGCTTACCTCGCAGCCGGACGGGTTCGAGTCCTCGGGGTGGGCGCATCCATTATTCACAATTAATCACAATTACAATTCATAAAAATTGACACCTACGAAAACCACTTATCAAGAAATCATTGAGTTAAGATCATCAACATTGAAGCTAAGGTACTAAAGTTTGATTAGATTAGTTCCCAATAAGTTAGATTAGTTAAATTCACCTAAAAATATTAGCGTGGAAAACAAGGGAGCATAGCAAGGCAATGCATCTGATAAACTTCGGAGGTGCGCTCAATTTTCCTCTCTGGCGCGAGAAATTCGACGCCAAAGCACGTCAACTTCACGCAAACTCTTGTTGCACGGTACCCACCTTCACACCTTACCAACTTACTATACCAGACAGCAACCGGAGCATTAATTAAAGGTCCAAATTCCTTCGAATAACAAATAGAAATTAGCGAATTAATTATAATGAATTACGGCAATTAGCGCCGCCTCCAGCCAGCTGCCAACCGGCGCAATTTGTCGGGCTCGAGCAGCGAAATTCCTTCGACTTTGCAGCACATCCGAAGAAAACTCCATCTATATCTGTAACTTCGCTGCACTTACAAATGGCCGGCCATGTTAATAGCCAACAGTGCGCGCGCCAACAGAAGTGGCAAAGCTCGAAAATAAAATAAAACTTTATTTTCGCGGCGCCGAGCGAAATTCCGCACATGCAAAATAAAACCCGGCAGCTTCGCGCGTTTATTTTAAACTTTATTTTCAGTCGGCGATCTTCGAATGGTCGCACTGCGAACGAGCGAACGCAAACAATTAGAGCATTTGTACGTTAAACGATTACTGCTATATGCATTAAACAACAAAAACGCCGTTGTAATAATAAAATATAATAATATAAAGTCATGCATGCACATAAAAGCGAATTGCACCGGGTTGGGTGCTTTTTTCGTTTTCGAAGAGAGCACGAGGGTAAAAAATACTCATTAAAAATAAAGCACACGCGCAGCGTAATTATGCGTTTGTACTTTTGCAATTGCACATTGAGCGTCCTACTAAATGCCCGGTGTTTTCACCCATTTTATATAAATATGTACATTGAGTTCTACTTTTAATAGCCGACAAACTGGGATACGTATACACTGATGCAGTATAAACAAATTCAACACCACAAAGTAAAATGAGCGCAAAACTTAATAAACTTCTATCGATTACTTATGTCTGCCATTCGAACTTAACCTAACTTGTCCAAACATTCATTCGTTCATCTGGTACAATCTTTTCTTTTTTGGTATAATCATTTCCGCACTTTATATCTTTAATTTGTCCTTGATTTTTCCTCGTCCTTTTTTGCGTTCATGAATACATTTAATACTGAGTTAATTACAGAAATAGAGAGGCTTTGTTAGAACATTGTTTCATAAAATTTGGTACATCAACCCCAAGGGGAGAAATAGTCTGATGGGCTTAGAGGTCAGGATAGAATGAATTAAGGTGAATCTTCCTACAAAAAATTTGTACACTTTCACTCCCCTTCGAGAAGTACAAAAATTGGAAATGGGGTTCAATATTTCCTTTCATGCCTACTCCCAAATGATAACACAGTCAGGATAGGCTGGGGGAAGCTTAAGACCTGAATGTTCAGAATAGGGTGGATTGGAGGATCTTCCCATTAAAGATATGCAGGTAAAGAGACCGAATGAGCTTAGAGATAATCAGGATAGGATGAGACGAGAGGGTCTTCCCATAAAAGGTTTGTATACTTTCAGTCTTGTTGGAGAAGTACCAAAATTTTCAAAACTGGAGAAGAAGTACAAACTATTCGCTACTAAACTTACTCCCAAGGATAAATAAAGTTAGGATGGGCCAGGGAGAAGCCAAAGACTTGAATACTCAGAATTGGATGGATTTGACTCTGTGCTGCTCTGCTCAAAGGTACCCAAAAATACAAAAAATGTGTACATATTTCTGATTAACTTGAGAAACACTAGATTAAAACAACGCATACAACGTTCGCCCCCTATCTTTGAACGGGGCACGAGGCACCAATGGCCAAGGACATTTGACAATTGAGATGCCAACGATATTTGAGATTTGCGGATGGAGAAATACTGTATTTACACGAATGCCACGGATTTGGATGACTAGCAAATGAAATTCCCGCCGATGCGATTGATTGCGCCGCGGAATTCAATAATAGCTCTCGTCCTCGTCGTCGTCGCAGCTCGACTCCTGGCTCGACGGCGGCGTGTCCAATGGCGGCAAACCGAGGTCGAGGTACTCCTCGTTTGCCGTGATTGTGAGAATGCGATCGAGGTCCTCAACCAGTTCGGTGAAGTTCGGCCGCTCGTTTGGTTGGTAGCTCCAGCAATCTCGCATCAACATGTAGATCTCCAGCGAGCAACATGGCGGCTTCTCCATGCGATGGCCGCTACGCAACAGTTGGAATAGTTTTTCAACGCTGGGTACGGACGGATATGGCGTGCCTGTATAGAATGTAAACACAAATTGTTGGATTGTCGTCGAATGGGGTTTTTGGTGAGTGATTGCTTTTACCTCCCAAGGTCATAATCTCCCAGAGCAGGATGCCGTACGACCAAACGTCCGACTGTGTTGTATAGACACGATGGAAGAGAGCTTCCGGTGCCATCCATTTGACGGGCAAGCGGCCATCTGTAGTCTTTCGGTAGTAGTCGTTACAATGGATGTCGCGTGCCAGACCAAAGTCGGCAATCTTCAGGATGTAGTCGTCGCTCACAAGGACGTTACGGGCAGCCAAATCTCGATGTATACACTACACAAGAGGGTACAATTAATAAACTTTTACAGATGTGTTTAACCTCTGTATACACAAAAATTTTAACCTAGTAACTTTCTAACCTGGGTTTTTACAATGTTACCTCAAATTACCTCAAAAATAATAAATCTATTCATCTATTCATCCTACATTCAGACCTCGCTCTAAAGCAGTGATACGCATTTTCTCCGGAGGGGTCTCTTTAGAGATTGTTGTTTAGCTCGCGGACACCAAGTAGCGGGCAAACGATGAATAGCCTAGTACAAGGGTGAGCAACCTTTTTTTATAATCGAGCCAGAAAAATGGTGAATATTTTGCCGGGCATCACATCGACCTTCGTCACAGATCGAGGAGTTCCGCTTATGCTCGACCCACGTCTCAAAATCTCAAAAGGGGTGTCTACCTTGAATGCATCGCGAGCCGCTCATATATTTTTCGGCGGGCCGCATGCAGCCCGCTGATCGCAGGTTGCTCATCTCTGATCTAGTCTCTATATATCTCAAAGAGACATTGGCCAAATTTTTACTCCAAGAAGAACCCCCGTCTATTTTCGCGGTCACCAACAGAACCACTGCTCTAATGTAATACAATAAATATAAAGAATTAAGAAACCTGATATCTCCTTTCCATATTTGCAAAAATCTAATAAAACGATGTTACTCAACTTCTCCTCTTACCCCCCTTGACAGACTTCTAAACTTTCATTTCAAAATGTAGTCATATCAAATCTTATCCATGCCTGACCAACCAAACCTAATTGTTAATTATAGTAACTACTCGATACATCCTCTGTCTAAAAAAACCCATCATTATTCAGATCAAATAAAACTCCAACGACCACTGCTCCCAAGTAACTTAATCTAATCGCCAAAAACAATCACGAAGAATTATAAATCACTTTCACATAAAATGCAAGCATTATAATCGAAACTTACTCTTCGCGAAGCTAAATATTCCATCCCCTTGGCGATCTGATAAGCAAATGAGACGAGGTCCTTCTGTGTAAGATGATTCTTCTTGTCTTTGTCGACTATTCCGAAAGCAGGTTCGTAACCCGAAGAGGGTCGCTGCTGTCGCAAAAAGTCCCGAAGATTGCCATGAGGCGCGTATTCCACCACCACGTATAGTGGTCCATTCTGCGTGCAGCAGCCGAGCAGATTGATGATGTTAATGTGCTTCCCAATCATTTTCATCATCTCCATTTCCGATACGAGATCCATCATTTCGTTGTCGGTGTGGCCCTCTGTCGAAAACCAGATAATTAAAACGATTGTGTGATTGAAACTCTGCACAATGGGAGTACGATGTTCGGGTCTGTATTAAGCGCATTGTTTCCCCCCCCCCTCTTCCCCAGAACGCATTCCACAAACCCAAACACCGACATGGTACACAGGTGGACATAAATTCTGCAGCTTGACTGGTGGCCACCAATTACGTTACGCCCCCACTTACCTTTCAACATTTTGACAGCAACGACGCTGACAACACCAGCTTTGATCAACCCGTTACCTTCGGCGCGTACCACCTTGCCGAATGCACCCTCACCGAGACTCTTGCCCAACTCCATGTGATTGCGGTTGATCTCCCAATCCGAGTCCATGGGCAGCTCGTATTCCGTCACCTCGCCATTGGCAGAATTGTTGTTCTGCGACTTCTGCTTCTCGATCTTCACGATGGGCAGCAGCTGAAAACGTTTCACTTCGTATCACATCGATGGAAATAAAAGTTTGCGCGTCTTGTTACGTGCGGATAATTGACACAAACGAGACAAGGAGTAAGGAATTAGGGCTTAGAGAGTTGGGTCATTTGCCACAATTGAATTGTGCTCGCACATGTTCCCGACTTTGCGACTATTCCAAGTTCGCCCTGCCGTTTTCGGAGCGAAGGAGCCGCGAGGAGTTGTGAACATCGGGATATTACGGAGAACAACAACGATGGAGCAGGACACATTTGGCACAACTCACCAACTCGGAGGCATTATCGGAATCGTACTTCTTCTCGACGGTGACCCGCTTCGTCCACTGGGTGACCAATGTAGCGCGAGCTGTTTCCAACGCAATCAGCTTTTTGATCTTTTCTCTACAATGACACACATACAATTATGTCCCAAGAGATCAGACAAAAAACGGACGATTATAATCGCATCAAGTTGAACAAAGAACCAACCTTTTGTATTTTTTAAACCAGTACATTATGACACAACCTGCTGCAATAAAGATCGCACCGCCCACGATCACGATGATATAGAGCATTTTGTCATTTTGTGTTGAAGTATCTAGAACTGACACCAACAATAAATACCATAAAATATTCTTTTGGAGAATGTACTTACCATCAACAACCTTCAGATATCCTTCTCCTATGCTACTACCCAACGAATTAGCAGCATAGCAAGTGTACCAGCCTTCATCATCATATGTAACGTTCTGTATAATCAGAACCTCCTCATGCCAATCCAACTAGATGAAAAGAAATATTCGTTAAGAATTTTCCTGGCGATGTGGGGATGTTATAAAGGGTTTTGATTAGTAATGTGTTACTAATGTTAGTCACTGAGAAGCCAAAACCTTAGACAAATACCTTATCCTTCTCATCGGTAACATCTTCAATATTCTTGCCTTTGAACCAAAACACAATTGACGCCATGCTGGTCATAATGGTGCAGTTAAGTTTGGCGGTGGCACCGATTACCGCGGTCGTATTTCGACCTAAATCGCCCACAATTACCGGTTTACTAAGAACTCGATCTAGAAGGAGGGAAGGCCATTGAAGAAAAAGAATACATGCTCACATAAAATTATAAAGAACAAAGACATTAAACAAGCCCAAAACCAACGAAGACCAAAACTAGAAGGACAGGATCTCCCTTTTACCGGCAAAATAGAGTGCGCTTTTGTACCCGTAACCTTGGTAGTGCACCAGCCGAAGTAACTCAGCTTAATATACCTTTGATATATTGAGTTCTATAAGTTTACGTGATGTGCCATTCAGAATCGTTTCATTAAGGCTAGAATTCGAATAGAACCACTGTATGTATGGCTCCAAGTCAACGAGGACCTGATAGCACTCCATAGTCACGTTGGTGCCAAGCAAACCGGTCTTGTTTCCCGGAAAGCCATCTTTTATATAAGGTCTTGAAGCAACTCGATCTAAGTTCATATTGCAGTCATTGGACATAAATATCCCTCCGTGATTGTGAAAAGGGCAATTTCTGAATAGTTTAACTTACCTATAACTTCGACAACATAAGTGTAGTTTATACACCCAACAATGTTACACACTATGCATGTATAATTCGCCTGATCTGATGATACCATGTCTTCCAAAGTTATGGAAAAGTTACCATAGCGTATGATACCTAACTCCCGTGCCTTCGGTATAGCATCATCCTTCAACCAAGTAATGTTGGGTCTTGGATTACCCACAGCTCTGCATTTCAGCGTCAGCGTACTACCCGCCGGCTTCGCATTGAAGGACTGCATTTTATGCTTTGTAAACTTCGGCATTGTGAAATTTGTCGATCCTTGGATCTGCTCCTGCTCCTGCCAACCATCTTGATCCCCATCGTCTCTATTGTCCGCCTGAAGGAGGCTCGACTGACTTGGATTCATCCCTGGTTGTACGAGAACGTTGGTGAAAGTGGATTCATAATCGTTTTTATCGATCATTTGCGTTGCCTTCGAGGGACCTGGCACGTACAGAAGCATTACTGATAACCGTTATAATAAGGACAGGGGTTAATAGAAGGATATTCACCTGGAGAGATATCATCTTCATCTGGGTCAATTGCCCATGAAAAGATAATACACGTGAGGAGAATCGAGGCAAATATATTTATATTCTTCATTGTGACCGCGCTCAATTGATGTCCTTGTATTCCACAACATTCATCAATCTGCAAGTATAAAAAGGAACCAATAAGAAAGCGACATAATTCGGCATTGTTTTGAAACAACGCATACAGAATATAAAATTCGATCCCACATACAATGGTGATTGTCTTGACCTATAATCTCCAAACATATTTTTAAACTCTGTTTAACTCTGGGTATACATTTGAGAGCGTTTTACGACCATGTGTTTGCGTTGGCTGCTTTCTTCACATGTCCATAAGCTCCAAATGAATGAAAATTTACGGTCCCACTCTCCCTTTTCCTTCCACCCAAAAAACCAGTAACGAACGGAATCGGAAATACTGTATTGGGCCGCATGGCGTCGTGCTGGCTTCGACCAGGATGGGTCGGTCTGGGACCGGGTTTAGTTATTCAACGCGTACCGTACACCGAAATGCCAAAGCGCACACATGGCATGCACGTGTTTGCTTCTACTTCGACAATTTTCAACGCGATTTGACACGGCGCGGCCACATTTTTTTTTCCCATTTCGCCCTCGGAGACTCGTATGCGGACCATTAGTAGACTTTTTTTTGTCGCCAACGTTTCGGCGTGACCACTATGGGAATGGGAACCGGGGCCCCAACAAATCTACATGCACATTTCCTGAAAAATATGCTTGCAACCTTTTCGCATTTTCAAGCTCAAGTTGCCCGTGTTCATCCGAATGAAATATGACCTCCTCCCAAGCCATGTCCACACGGTGTTTACGCATACAAACAGGCATAGCGATGTGTTCAAAGATGATAATTATGATGACGTTTATAACATAACCTCAAATTTGCACTAGCGATGCGAGGTGGTAATAGATAGTTTCAGCGTGCGCGCATAGTGCCGTTTAATTTCGACCGCTAACGGCGTACGGCCTGCCGCCCCCGAGGAGCGCAGCCGGGCCGGGCTTAACGCCGGCGGGCATTAATGCAAATGCATGGGGAATCCGGGGAAACCCCAAGCGTGATGAATGTCTACTAGGGCCTTTTCGGCTCGGCGCGATTGATAAAAACGGACTGCATAAACGGCGCACGAGCATCATATAGGTGGGGCCAACCCCACCGGACATGGTTCCGGGCGTCCGAACCCGGGGCAGAAGATGCATTGCCATGATCTGTCGCTAGCTCTCTCCCTGTCTATGCCTATCATCTATTCCAGTGTTTCTAAAACGAATATGCTGAATTTGCGCATATCACAGAATACTGTATTTCAAAAAATACCTGAATTAGAAATTTGTTTAGGTCATTTTTGTCATATTTCTAGCCAAACTGCATAATCGTGTCACTATAATGTTTCAGGATCAGATTCAATTGAAGATGAATAGATTGTAAGCCTTGGAATGAAGGAAAAATTAAGGAAAGAGCGTAATTGCATCATAAGCTAGTTCATCAAAAGGTAAGGTACCAAATCTATCTTAAAAAGTAGAAATTATTTTTACTCGAAGCGTGTAAAGGGCTTCGCCCTATAAGTCAGTATTTGCACCAGAGATATCAACGTGATATCATAATGCGCAACAACTACACCAAAGTGTGGGACAAGGAATGTTAATAAAATTCTGAAAGGTTTAGGGATATATGTCTAAGCTAATTGGGAGAAGAGGATTCAAGAATCACACTTTGAGAAACACTGGTCCACTGAGGCAGAATAGTAACAATGTTGCCCGCCCCAAAACCATTATAATTATAACCAAATAGCGATAAATCGTAATAAATCAACCGCGAGCGCGTTAGATCATTAAACAGAGTGTTTCCCGCACGCGGGTCCACGCACGTCAGTCTTGTTCCTGTTCCTGTTTTGTGGCCGTTCGGAAAGTCCGACTGTCGATACGCGTTGGTTTCGACATCCGTCCGCCTCGGATTTGGAAAGTAAATAAGCGCGTATTTGCTTAACTTTTCGGTGGCTCGAGGAAAAAAATCTCCAAGGATTCATATCGGATGTTTGGGATGTTATTACTAATACGGGTAATACCGCTCCACGTGCGGGAAAAGACGCTCGGTCCCCCCGTTCCCCATGAGCTCACTCACCGCGTCTGCGCGCCAGATGACTAAATTTAGATTTAAGCACGGGTTAAACCGCGCTACCCTTTGACGAATTTATCATGGGCATTGACAACCCTCGCAGCAACTGCCTACAGCAATTGCAAACCGGGGACATTCCAATTTGAATAACTTACAACCTTCAACAGCCGCCAATTGAGCGTCCAATTTATCGACTACCTACAGTGCGATGCGCCATAGCACAATATTGAAAGTTTACTTAACAAGGCGAACATAAACTTTCAAGTTCTTCTCATTCGCCTCGGCTTGTAATTAGACACTAGACATCATTTACTACCACGTGGCGAGTGTGTGCGTGTCGGATATATATTTGGCATGCGTTTACGGCCGTCTTGGTTTCGAGCGCTGCGTCGCCATGCGAATGTTATAATTGACCCGCGGTTTCGTGCAATTCGCGCGATCAGATGCGCGAGATGGGTAAGTGAGCGCGGATAAGTACGCATCATGTGCGCCCGTCGTTTGTATCAGCGTAGCGCCCGGTTGGCTGACTAGTTGTTGCGTTTTACAGACGCAATAAATAACGAGTCGTGATTGAAACAACGCCGCATTACTTCAATTGAAAGATTGCGCCTTAATCTGCGGCTTAAGAATTGAGAAGGATTCTTGTTAGCTGCAACTGAGGCGGGTGATATTCGCTCATAACCTCACCTAACCTCAACGTACACATGTACTTTCCTTGTATTATTATTGCTTGTGTGATTTAATCAATTTAGCATACGTTTAAAATGTTATCTCGCATCAATTTACTTGCATCATTGTCACAACATTAATGTCACAAAGTCCAAAGATATATTTGAAACTAGAAAGTCTAACAATAAATTAAACATTCCTTGTATATTAACTTAAGTAAACTCAACATAACCAATCTCTGTCCATGTTTACATGATAAAATATGTATTGTTTTAATTAAGATATTCTACAATATGAAACAGGTTTGAAATATAATACAGTTAAACTGGTATAATCTTAACCTAGTCAAAAATATATTAACCTAAAATATATTAACCTAGCCTTAAAATGACTAACCTCAATAAAAATAGCTTTATCTCAACTTAACAAAGTGGTGCATAACCTAGCATAATCTAATCAAACGAATATACAGACGATACTTCTCGTAGGTCTTGCTTAATTAACCTCCAATTTAACTCTGCAAATCGACATTTTATAAAAAAACACGTGAAACAAATATATGCTTAGTCTTAAATTACGTATATCAAGCGCAAGTATACAATTTAGAAATTTAGAAAACATGTTGATTGAGCATCTAAAGAATACAAAACCCACTTTTGCAAATCATTGGGTTTTGAAAGGATTATTTTGCAATTTCCATGTATTTACGCGAATGTGAAACGCGTCTAGAGTATACTTGGGTGTTTTTGTAGTATTTAATGAGTAAATGTCCGTACGCGATGTAGTACATGCGTTGGAAGCGGCGCTAATGGCACTTTTACCACTTTATTAGAGAGACGTATAGGTACAAGCCTATAGTTGCGTGGCGACAGTGTGGACGGCTTAAAAGAAACATCCAGAAGCAAATGTGTCTATCGCACTAAAGCCAAAAGAAGCTCTGCATGTTAAAAACTGCATGTTAATACCATATGCGGCAACCGGCAGCGGTGGCAACAATATGGTGATAAATTTTAAAGTGCAACATAATGCAGATGAGAGAAATGATCAGCTTTCCATCAACGTCGATGGGTTTTCCCAAGCCATCTTGTGATCGTTGAAAATGTAAATTCAAGTGTTATGCTCGGTTATACCACTACTATTTATAACGATACTCTTGAGATTCTTGAGATAAGTATAATGTGTCTATGGTTATAAGTTGTTAAGCTTATAGTGGGCATTTCCTCTGGTAAAAGCCAGGTATTTTACTAGAGGAAATGCCCACTATAAACTGAACCGCATCTCTATGGGGATGAAGCGAAATGGAAAACATCTGGTTAACCCCAGTTTTAGGCTAGACCCAATGGGAAAACCCGATATTACGACTCCACACGGCCTATATAGAAATGTGTACGTTTGTAATTGTGTTTGTCAATCGGAAATTGATTAACAATATCACTCGAATTTGAATAACGGAATTTTCGATCGTTTACGATCGTAGTGAAAAGAATGCCGTAGTAGAACCAAAAAACGTGGAAAACGAGGGCGAGTATGCGAGTAATTCGTTGTGTGTTCATTAATTGCAATCCGATAGGGGCACATTGGCATTCTTTCGCCCTCCTTTCATCCAAGCGCCCCTGCCGCCCCCTACCAGGCTATCGTGCGTCATTGTTAGACACAACTACCGGATCTAGAAAAACACAAAACACTCCAGCACCGCAATAAAGCGCGTTTTATTTCCATCGGCAGCCCTCGCTTATTTATCTTCGCGCAGCGAAAAAGAAAAACAATTAGTAACAATGTAAATCATGGCTAGCACGTTTGCCAAACAGCTGTCGGTAGTCTTCAACACGACACAGTCTCAAACATGTAGAAAAGTTCATAAAATCGGACGTCGAACGCATCATACTTGATTTATTTGTTTTCTTGGCTTTTCAGTAAGTACTGAGACAAACTGCTTCTGTCTCGTGTTACACGTTCTTTTGGTCTTTGGGCAGCCTTCGCACCGGTCGTTATATTTGACTTGTTGGAAAAGGCAAGCACATAAAGCAAGTCTCTTGTAATAACAACGTTTTTTGAGCGTTTAAAAAGCGCTTAAAAGCACACGCTGAAACAATGCAAAGAAAGGTTTCAGCTTCATTAGCATGCTGCATTCGGCGCTGCATACGATTTGTGAGCGTCGTTGGTGTTGCCTTCGGAAACTTCGGAACGTAGAGCCGGCCGACGAGTGTCACCCGGCATTGCACCGGATATCATATTTAACAGGCAATTCGAATATATGCCTAAATTTATCGCATTGCCGACGCGCGACACGTTCTTTCGCATTGCCGTGCATCGATTCCAACAGCAAAATAGGAAGCTCAACATTAATATTCCTTGAGACGTATGTGGATGCCGCTTGGCATATTCAATTCACGAGACTTACTCGAAAAAAGTCTATTTGCTATGTACTCATGTACAGTTTCCGGTATACTTAACCAATTTAATTCTAATCCAATACAACTTCATAACTTCCAATCTTCACTTTCATATAAATGTCTATTCTAAACTAGTTAGTATAGTTTGAGATGTCTTAATCTAATTTACTTTAAATTAAATTAATCAAAAATAACTCAAGGATAATTAGTAAAATAAATGAAAGAAATTAAAGATTTTCCGAATATTATTTTTACATCGCACGTCAAATCGATGGTGATTAACGCTTAGTAACCTCACTATTTATAGCGATTTGCACTAACAATTCGCGCGTCCGAGCGAAAAATCAAGTTCCTCACACATACTGCAATTCTAATTGTGTTTACAAAACAAATTTTATTAATAGATTCGGCATGAAATATCCCAGAATAATGTATATGTGCGCATGCGCAGGACACTCAAAGCAACTGCTACTCCACTGGTCGACCGAAACTACGAAGTCTCGGAATTCTCGAAATAAACAAACTTTTTTCCTTGAACACATGCGGTAAATCTACACCTATTTTTTTCATACACTTCCTCGTTACATCAAAGAAGAAGAATTGGAGCATGTTCTTTGCTCCTGGCGCAACACCGACATGTCCGATTTTACATGAATTAAGCTCTGTAAACTTTGCTGAAACTTACCTGAGAGTTCACGCTGCTATTATTTCCAACGTCAAGTGGCTGCAATTTATCAAACTGAATCAAAGTCCGTGTTGAGCTAATAAGTCACCACTGATTGTCACTGTAGCCTGCGGCGCCCGACGTCGTGCTGAAGAAACATTTCGATGCACATGCGGGTATGTTGCTCGCGCGCAAATCTGGAAGTTTATTCTTGGCCGCGGGGACACGAAGCCAATGTCGCTGAGCGCCTTTTTTGAATGAACCGCCGTGCGTGCTATACGCGCCGTGACTGAAACTCTGAAAGTTGCGAGTAGTGCGCGTGTGCAACGAGCTGAGTGCGTGATACGCGTCTGTGGCGCACCGTTGATACTGAAAACCCACTGAAAACGCGCTGAGATGCTGCCGGTTGAAGGCGTTCCACGACTGAAGACCAACCGACTGAATTGGTGTTCTGGAGTGTGGGTGGGAGCGGGTGGATGCGCGGAGTACGTACGTGCACATCAAGCTACTGCCAGTGACTTAACTCAACTTAGCATTAGCATAACTAACTCAACTTGGCCGCGAGACGTTTACAAGGCGGCTGCGCCATGGAATATAGATGTGGTAGCTATTTTCATAGTTCGATACAGGTTGATGCATTGATAGAATTTTAATTTATTGCAGCATTCTTCTACGATTACATTAAATCGATACGAAGAAAATGAATTTATGACTATTCCAGTTCAGATTT
Organism: Weissflogia rhopalogaster; assembly: GCA_019419845.2. Classification (NCBI taxonomy): domain Eukaryota; kingdom Metazoa; phylum Arthropoda; class Insecta; order Coleoptera; family Staphylinidae; genus Weissflogia; species Weissflogia rhopalogaster. The sequence continues at coordinate 18,270 of WSZQ02067800.1, forward strand.
AATTTATTGATTTATCTGTGGGACGTACCTATTTGGTTGGTTTCAAACTAGGATAATGATAATAAACATTTAATAATTCTTCTCCTTTTTATTTAATATTTAAAACATAAACTAAGCAACAAGCTAAGTAGTAATCGTTTTTTATAGATGACAATGTTTAGGACATACTTATTTAAGTCATTATAACTTATTAGAAATCGTTTCAGGAGTGCGTGGCGTAAAGGTTACGCAATCG
>WSZQ02067832.1:8758-20677 GCA_019419845.2 Weissflogia rhopalogaster
ACACTACAAAAGAAGAAACACTATGATATGCAAATGAATGCGCTAAAAAATGTTTGAGAAGTTTTCATGCCTCAGAGGCGAAACAATGAGTTTAGTTTTAATTTAGAAAATGGGTCGTATACATTTTCATTGCGTTTTAGCGACTGAAACTTTGTGAATGGTAAACACGGACGCAAATTCGCATGGAAAGTGTACATTAGCCTTTTTCAAATGTTTTCACTTGTGTCATGGATATAAATAGACTTATAAGTTGAATTAGAAAAGTGCACACTATCTATTAAACTTATCTGGTATACTTACAATTAATAGTCAGTAGGCAAAATTAACATTTCATATGCGGCTATAATTGTTCCTTAAATTATGTTATAGAAAACTAATTAAAAGGAAAAGGCAGCGTTATTAGAAAATTATTTTTTATGTTAAATTTTTAAAGTTTTTTTATAATATTGAAAATATCTATGACCTAATTCAATTTCCTATATTAAGGAATGAGTCATACCTTAAACAAGAATAAATTGAGGGAGGGTTTGTGATGGATCCGAGGATGTACAAAGCTTTTTGCAATGCGCACACGCCTGGGATACAATCGATCGGCGTCCTGTGACAATATTCCCTTAATTGTGATATTATTTTGGACTTAAAAACCGGGACTCACATACCCAATTTTTAAATAATAAACTTTTATTTTCCAAATAATTTTTATAGTGCTCGAAACTAGTTTTTGTCGCTTAAGGTATAAGTAAAAATAAAACTATTAAAAATTACTTACTGTAGTTTTGTTGGTTTACAACTGTTTTGAATATAGCCACTGTATTGTTTTAGAATGATGTACGTGATTTTTATTAATAAGTAGTTTGATCCGTAGTCAGTGGTGGTTCGAATGGTACTGTTTTGTTTTAGACTTGCTTTCCGCGCGGTAGTCGAGTGCAAATACTGCTACACCTAGATTAGCAGTCTCTATATTTTTTTTTATTCCTTCTTTATTTAGGGCGTAATAAGTAAAAATTGGAAAAAATGTGATTTATAAGAAATATACATTTTATTTTAGAGTTTTAATCTATTTATTGGAGTAAAATAGAAAGTCGGTTTTAGTAGAGAATAGATTTGTAAATTTGGTAGCCTATTGTTTTCCAAACAATCGATTGTAATCAGAAGTGTAGGGTCTAGCTGAAATTCATAGTTGTTTTTAGGATTGGCTTGTCATAACTTGTGTTCAGCTATCAAAAATCAGTCGTTGAAAGAGAAACTTGTGTTTGCTTCCAACAATTTCTTATTCTAAACGGTATAAGTGTCTATACTGTGTAGAGTTCTGTAGAATAAAACCCCCACCGTTATTTAGAAAATTATGCTGGATATTTCAAATGATCAAATTGATAAGAACGTCACCAATAGATGGCGCTATCGCCATTACTGAGGGGCAGGTGCAGCTCAGGATCCGTTGGGCAGGTCCAACGGTAGCATCGCGTTATGCCTCGGCCTCTTGCCCGTGAACTGTTGAGCCGTCCAGACGTATTGCAAACGACCATCCTTGATATCTTATACATATTGTAATTTCTTCAACCGACTTATTCCGAATTAAACTATATTAACTCTGGGACTGACTTGTTATAAGCTGGCACAAGTTTTTTAAAATATATATATTTACCTGGATCAACTTGGTCTCCCCACTCAACAAGTGGCTGCGGCGCCGTCCATGAACTCATTTTGCGGTAAAAACGTGAATGAAGGTTGGGCAATTCGCTTGTAACGGTCCCCGGAAAAAAACCATATACACAAAAAGTTCAGAGCAAGTACCATCTGTAACGAGACCGAATTGGGCCGGGTGAAAGTTACTATTCCCTTATACCACTATGTGGTAGAAAAAGTTTGTTGAATAATAATAATAATATATTTACCTGGATCTGGAGAGCCTAACCTTTTTAATTAGCAGACCATTATAGATAGAAATTTGTTTGGAGAACCAAACGCTAGGACAGACTTGAACTCATTTTCTCTCTAATTAAACCGAATGCATTTTTTTGTAAATAAACAAATTGTTGAATGAATACACCACGAATAGTTTCCCACATGGAATGATTACATTCGGATTACTTATCATGTTTTCGTAAAGAGCTTATTTCTCGATATATTAGAACTTTCCACGTTAAAAAAAACTCACCCGATATATATTTTTTCTATGATTCCTTTCTTAATTTTTGATATAACTCTACATTTCTACATTTCAATGTAAGTTTAAGAAATTCCTGGGATCTGACTATGAAAATCAACCTGTTTTATTATCCTGTGGCGCACAAGATCATCTTATTATTAACTTATGTCCTGTCCAACTTGTTTTCTTTTATTAATATAATAAAATATATAAAAAATTCGTAGATTGTTAAATCTTGAAGTTCCATAGGTATTAATCATGTTTTATTCTCCTGTTTGGCAATCAACTTATTAGATCCTGGTGGTCCACAAGAGATCAATCGCATCCTAACTTCATCTCTATCCAACTTATATTCTTTAGCTAATGTATCAATATATTTAAGAAATTCATAGAATGTTAAAGTTCGTGACCTGCAAAAGCATTTTACTAGTAGATTTGTTCGGTATGAATTGGCAATGAATTACTTGAAGTAATTAAAAACAATGCCGGTATCGATGACTGTAATATTGCGTCCGTCCAAAATGAGAGCTTGCTTTAACCATTTATCGCTTTGTGTCAAGGTAATAGTTTTTCCATCTGACTTCGCATCTCCGAACTTAGAAAACATCACAAATTGATCTTGTAATGTTGTACCCATTGTTTTTGTTTAGATTTTTGGTGAAAACATTAAATTTTAATATGTTGTCTAACTGATAGGCATTGATCTTGTTGTTATAGACAGATGACAAATATTTTGAAACGTAACAATTACAGGAGTGTTATTTTTACCTGCAGGTGGACGCTGAGACGTGTCACCAGATATTCTCTGGGGTCCTAATTAATGAGTAGTCACGTTTTTAAAAGTCACGTTTTACTAGAAAGAAGGCACGTTTTCCTACAATTAACTCTCTTTTAATTGTCTTGATCATAGCGAATAAATGCCTGCCACCACCATAAGATGAGAAGAGCAATCAGTTCTGAGGCGTAACAATTTTATCAATAATGGCGAACCTATGACTGGCGTGTCAGTTTCTGACCCTCGCAAGTTTTGAACTGACTTTCTTACTGCATTCGAATGGAAGTCCCCATGGAGCTTAGGAGGGTCAAGGGCTATAAATTCATCAAATTATGTAGGCAAAGTTTCTGGGCGGATAAGGGGATGCCCATAAGGGGATCGGTAACCCTACTAACAAATAAAAAAATTGTACCCACGCCTTCAAAACGGTTTGCGCCACCGGTGTTTTAACGTTATCACGCATGAATCGGATTCGTCTTAGCATCCGATTCATGGGAGGTCTTGTCAGGGATCTAAATGGAAATAATGTAACAGGTGTCAGGTTGGATGGTATGTTTTTTCAATGTTCTCAAATCATCGGTGGTCGAAGACGGTTGATTTATTTGAGAGAAATTTGAGAGAATTTGAAATTTATATTACGATTGATTTCAAATTTTCTAAAGCCTGTACCCAACCCATCATTGCCCTCATTGACGATATTCTCCGAAGAAAACATTCAAAAATTCCTCTTCTATGAATGTATGATTTATGAAGCACCGTCAGCGTTACGATTATGGTTGCATACGTCGAATAATATTTGAAATTATACGTGTAAGTGGTTGCATAGGTTCCATCAAATTATACTTGCCTACGTAAACAACTACAGCTGATTTCACAGATCGCATTGACCGATTTCATCCTAGCCCCAGATCACCTTAATCATTCGGTAACAAATAAATAAATCTCCAATCACCGTTCACAAATTGCAAGAATTCAACCATAATATTTAACAAATATGCCGGAATCTAAAGAAACCGAACATGTATTATCACGTCGTCTCAATAAAATATTAGAAACGCGCCTTGAAAATGATCCGGTAAGTTTTAAACTATTTCTTTGCTAATCTATTATAAAAAAATCCAAACATTTATAGGATACAATCGAAGCTTTAAAACAATTATCAACATTTTATACCGAAAATACCCTTCAAAATCGGCGATGTCTTCGTAGTCAGATCGAGAAACGTAGCCTAGCCATCAACGAAAATTTCCTACTCGCTTTCAAAGAGGTAAAGGAGAGTTTCGATGCTGTGTATAATGATATTGCTGATATGAGTAAGGATCTACAAAATATGACGACACGATTACACACAGCTAAACTACAAACCAGGCAGTTGTTGAATCAAACTACAGCATTGCAGAATGAATGGTTTGAATTACTTATTATTATTAGTAACAAGTTATCTTATAAAAATTGTTTTAGTGAAACAACTGATATTAAAATGGATATTGCCAATTCTTTTATAACAAAATTCCAATTGGATGAAGATGATTTAACTGCTTTATATGGGTCTAATCCGAAGAATCCCTCACCTGTTATGGGAGATATATTTACAGCCCTCGACAAAGTGCACACAATTCATGAAAACTGTAAGGTTCTCATGAAGTCTGGACATCAAGTGTTGGCCAGTAATTTAATGGAACAAATGACAATGCATCAGGTATGTTTGTAAATATTTTGTTGGTCTTGATTAATATGAAGTGTTTCGATAACTTTTAAAATATAAAAATATATACTTAGCGTTATTTATATGTACATAGGAAAGAGCTATTGAAAGGCTCTACAGATGGGCACAATCTAACTGTCGAAATGTGGAAAGTCCTGAATTCACTTTGACTTTAACTAAAGCCATGGAAATATTACAAACGCGTGGACTTCTTTTCAAGTAAGTGTATGGCTCTCCACTGCTATGCAGTTTTGCCTGCCTATAATTAGGCTTGTTTTTAAATCCATTTTTGGGGGATTAGTCCCGAGTATTCGTCGTTTTGCTTGTTCATATTTTGTGTGTTGCGATTTTTCACTTTTTCCAGCCGTGTGCTAGTTCCTTCCAGTTGTTTATCTCTGCCTCTTTTAGATCCTTTTCTATCTCATCTAACCATCTGTTCCTTGGTCTCCCTCGTCCTCTTCGATTTTGGAAACCAGTTTATAATTTGCTTGGCTGGTGCTGTTTCAAATAAGTACATTTTTTAAAATACGTCAAATTAAGATGACCAGGAATTGTTCAAAAAGATTATACAATCCAACAATCAACTTTACCATTTCCCTATTATAATATATTATATATTGTTCGTGCCTTGGAAAGTATGCCCACTAGAACAAAACAGTTTTTAGGCTCGTAATCGGCATGAAAATATACAATAGAAAAAGAAAATATGCGAGACATTTATGCTGTCATCAAAGTTATTCATATTTCAGATATGTTATTGAAGAATACGCAATGTTTCGTCGTGGTGTCGTTGAAAGTGAATTCATCAACGCCCTAACCCGAGGTGGCCCTTCCGGAAATCCAGCCCCGATTGAAATGAGAGCTCACGACCCACAAATCTACGTGACCGACATGCTCGCATGGCTGAACAAAGCAATTCCAATCGAGAAACAAAAAATGAATTTGCTTCTCAGCAGATGCAGCAAATTAGAAGAGTCTGAAAAACATTTAGAAACAGCATTCGCTTCGATTTTTGAAGGTGCTTGTCTGCCGTTGGGAAACCGGATGGAGAAAATATTGACCATGCCTACTGAACCGCATACTTTATATGCAGTTACTAATCTGTTGAGATACTACAAGAAAACGATGCTCAAAGTTGTGAAAAGTGGTAGTCTGGCTGAGTTATTACCACAAATGGAAAATAAGGCTGAGACGGCTTTCTTGAATTGTCTTAAGAGTCAAGTTGGCAGTATGTTGGTGAGGGTTGAAGCGCCACCTAGAGACTTATCGCCTACGACTTCTATTAATAATCTGTTGGCTTTATTAAGGGATATTTTATCGACTGCTAGTATGAGCGAAGGGAGAGAGTCTGATATGACTAAGGTAAGATTAGTAATATGTATTTCAATAATTATAACATGCTCTACGTTGAGAGGACCACTTTGCCGCTTTCAAGGAGAGTTCACGCTCTGTCAAGTGAAATTTACAAAAGCAAAAATACAAATAATTGTTAAACATTTGTTTCGCTATTTTTTGTATCACGGTTGATTGGTATCATATCAAAAAATGTTTCTTTCTAGATTGCTTCAATCGTAATGGATCCACTTTTACGAGCAGTTAACGAGCAAGCATATCGTCTCCCAACAATTGACATGGCTGTCTACATGCTCAACTGCATGTACGCAATGTACACTTGTCTTTCACTTTATCAATACATGGAGAATCGCTTAGAACGTCTCCAGGCACAATCAGAAGCCCAAATTGATACTTTAACATCAGAACAAGCAAGTTCGCTCGTTGCGAATTTAAATCTAGGCCCTATTTATACGATCCTTCAGGATACATCTCACGGTCCGTTGTCTTCAATTCCTGGCATGGAACCCAGTAATCTTCGAAACTTCTTACACAAGTTGGACACGCTTATTGTTACGCCGGAAACGCTACTGTTGCCACAAATTAATTTGTTGGCGTCTTCACAGCATAAAAAGTCGGTACAGAAGAGGGCATTTGATGTCCTAATTGCGATATACAAGCAACTGCATGGAGCTGTCATGAATCCCAGCAATTTATATGATGCGCCTACGCTTATCTTGAATAAGACGCCCGAAGAAATGCAAACGATGATGGATAGTATTAAGTAATGTTATTTACGTGAATTTTAGAAAATTAAGTAAAAATATGTTTAAAATATGCAATAAAAATTTCAAACAAAATGAGAATTTTACCAATCAGAAATCAAAGGAAAAACTGTAATAAAAGTAAAATATTTGGAAGAAGTTATTTCAAGTCATTTTTTCGTCAGTGAAATCGTCGTAGTTATTAGGCTCATCTTTCATGAGTTATAATATCGGTTTTAAGTAATCAAATGAAAAACTGTGTCAGGTGTTTGAAGAAATTTTCACGTTAAATCAATTGGTGCATGAGAAATATGAAAAATGAAAAACCTAAAACTCGGTACTTTTTGAAAGGTTTTTATACACGATATATTTTTCAATAATTACCCAATCTTTAGGGGTTTATATATCAAATCAAACTATATTTAATGAGGACTCGATCCGTATAATAACTCAAAATTTTAATTTCACGTTTAACTACAAAATGGTTAATATGTATCTTTTTTCAATTGTTTTTATGACTTAATATAAATTAGTCTGAAGTCTAATAGATGTCGCTACTATGTCTAAAAACATTTCCTAAAACATTCTTTTCGTAACACTTCAACTTCATTGAATAATTTCGATTACTTGTTTACTACTGTTACTAACAAATGACCCATTCTGCATGTATACGTTTATTTCACGGATAACAATCGTTGATGCAAATTGTTATTTCGCAATCGCCGAATGGAATGGCGTGAGTCACGCGTATCGTGTGATAATACGCAGAACGCGTTGCAACACAAGCAAACTCTGGCAGTTTCTCGTCGATATCGTCGCTTTTTAGCATCCTTTTCGCGGTATTTGTCGCATCGAGCGACTCCAACAATCGTCTCGCGGAAGGGTTGGTCGACCGGCCGAAAAAGTCGCCTGTTGCGCGCGCGCCTCTGTCGCTGAAAGACGCGCGTGCTTGTGTTTGCGTGTCGCGAGCATCGCTACGATCCGGCGTCGATCGGCGCATAGTCGTCTCACGCCGGTTTTACGGCGTGCATCGCATCTCCGCCAACTCCTGCGAGTAGGAGACAAACATCCGCAGATGTGACGGATACAACGCGCACATAAAATCGTGATTGTGATACAACAGCAAAAGTGCCTAAACGCTGCGAAAACTGAATCATTAATCATCATCGACGTGCCTTTGTCTCGTGTGTGTGTCTACCTAGGCTACGGAGACCTAGCCAAACCTAGAAAACCTAACCCTCTCGCGTGTGTTGTTTAGGTTGTTTACCTAGACGTCTGCGGAGTGCTTTCAGTGAGTGCGTGCGCCGTTTTTAAAGTGCGAATTCCGGCGGAAGAAAATTGAAAGTCCGCCAGGGATTCGCGTTTTCTTTAGCATCGTCAAGGCATCGCCGGCGTGCGTGCTCGAGACGGGCGAGAGTGATGTTGAAGTTGTTTGTCTCGTTGAGCTGACCGCACGTCTGCAAGATGGCCGACTCGTATTACCAGGTGAGTGTTCGGTCGTCTCAAAAAACAAATTTGATTTGGCGACGATCGGCTGGTTTATCAGCTTCGTTTATTCGAGTTTTTGATGGATACTATTACGCAATCCTCGTCTATATACTCGCAATGCATTTGACGCGCTTTAGAGGTGTAGAAATTGGACAGACAAGTGTTTAGTCTGCCAAATTTCGTCTACAGAGATGCATCAACCTGTAGACCTTGTGTTATTATCAAAAATACAAATTTAGAACATTTTCTAGAAGGTTTTGGCGTTTATTTATTGGATTTAGCAATCACGAATTCTCCCGTATTCGCAGTGAATGTGGAAAGTTTTGAAATGTTTACTTGTTCCATCTGCAATGTCATAATATAACCTAGAAATACTCGTTTAAACTTTGAGGAAACTATTCGATCGGCGAAGTTAAAGTTATGCAAATGCATCGGTATATTTAGTTTAAAGTTTCTTTCTTTAGAACATATTTCCATATTCTTATTTTATTTCAGTTTTATTTATATTTAAAATACAAGTGACGTTTTCTCGACTGACTATAAAGTTAAAATCAGAACAAGTTTGCGAAATATAACGAGTAACATCTCATTTTATTATCATTCCTAGAAATTATTTATACTGACGTGGTTTTTGTTTTAAAAATATGTATTTATAGTATTCAATTACTAACCTATACATTTATTTTTACGAAGGAACAATTCTAGAATATTTGTTATATAATTGTATTAGCTTGCAATTTGTTATTTCTTTTAATAGAACTGATTTATAGGAAGAAAGAACGAGAATTTGTGACAAAAATAACTCGAAATGGATGTTTGCTCTAATGATATCTGTGACAAGTGCTCTAATGGTATCAGTGTGGAAATCATTAATCATCGATTTTATAGGTTAGATATTATCGTGTATTTTGTTTGATTTACTTCCATTCTAAGTTGCTAAATTTCTTATTGGAACATTGTCTTTCTAATAAGTTATTATTATTATTCAACAACCTTTTTCTATCATATAGTGGTGTAAGGAAATAGTAACTTTCACCCAGCCCAATCCGGTCTCGCTACTGATGGTACTTGCTCTGAACTTTTTTGTGCATATGGGTTTTTTCCGGGGACCGTTGCAAGCGAATCGCCCAGCCTTCATTCGCGCCGCCGCTAAAAGGTCCGACTAATCGGGGGAGGTTGGAAGCCGGATGTTACGACTGCTAGACAACGACTCAATGCGCTGGGCTACCGCCCGATATACCTTTCTAATACGTATATTAAAATGTCTGAAAATATCGATACCTTTAGACATCGTGAAATTGTTGAATTGCTTAGGGTCTACTTTAGCAGGCAACCTTGAGTAACTCTAAATATGAAGTAGAATGAAAAAATGGTTGGATTGGTCTACTTTATTGAACTTCTTGCTGGCCGTGGAAAACAAAACTTGTTGTTCGGAAATGGCGCAGTGTTATGGATTCGCGCGAACACATTGAAAGTATCGATAATCGTCTATTTTGATAGTATCGATACCGTTGTAAGTTTGAGGAATGGAAATTATCGATACTTTGAAGTACCGTATCAGTTTTTAGGTATCGATACTACCGATATTCTTAGGTTAGGTCGGAAGAATTGATACTTTTAGGTATCGAAAGTAGCGGATTATATATCGATTATATCTATAATCTTAAATCCAAAACAACCGACACTTTTAGGTATCGAAACTGCTTTGGTTTTTAGGCAGTGGTATTTTTAGGTAGAGAAAGTATTGACACCTTTAAGAATTGAAATAGTAAAAGAATTTATCGATACATTTAGTTATCGAGAGTATAAAATTTGATATTTGTACTTATTAGAAGTACCGATACTTTTAGGATCGAAAGTACGATGTTTTTAGGTATCGATATACTGATATTTTTAGATATGGTAAGAATGGATACTTTTAGGTATCTAAAGAGCGAAAGATTTTAGATATCGATAGTACCGGTAATAGAATTGATCGCAGCTATCGATATTTTTAGGTATCGAAAGTATTGATATTTTTTGATGTCTGAAGTATTGATACTTTTAAATGTCGGAAATGTCGATATTTAAAGATATCAAAAGTATAAATTTTAAATTTATAAGTTTTAAATTTTATATTGCAAAGTTTTATATTACAAAGTTTTTAACTCAAAATTTTTGGCTACAAATTTAATGCAAAATTATTAACTTCCAATCCAAGGAGAAATAATCTGGGAAAAACGTTGTATACATTGTCATAATGACTGTATGTCTTGTTTCAATGAATTTTTGGGGAATTGTTTATTGTTTCAAAGTAATTATTTACACGAGTTTCGGGAAACGGTGAATTATGCCATAATTCATAATTTTAGAAACCAACATTGCAATGAAATAAACACTCCGTAACGACATAATCTAATTGTAAGCAAACTGCACATTTTATCTCGCAATGTGCTGATAAAACGCGCTGTCTAGCCATTTCATTGTCCACACTTTCGCCCACAATCGCACGTACATTCAGCATATTTCAATTTTTGCTGGCTTTTTTGTAGAATTTTTAATTTCCAATTAGACGACATCCGTTTAGAGGTCGCTTACAAGTGATTTTACGCGAAAATCACTTTTATCAGACGGTCGGAATGGCGGCGTGGCGAAGGGAAAAATTAACCGCATTTTTTCGTGCCGCCGAACGCCCCAAAGGCGGATAATCTTGAATCCAAGGTCCACGCGCTTTATTTTCGTACCACTAATTTATGTTGATGGCGGGCGGGTAAGTGAAGCATGTGCGCACACATATCGACTGGCGACACCGACACTGCGCGTACAGTTCACAAATAGTTGCTTCAAGTACGCCTGAAACTCTAGCTGCCTGTCAAAGCAACGGCGATGATGTGAGGACGAGAATTCGAGAACCGAAATGAAATCATCTGGAACATATTGTAAAGACGTTTGAAATGAAATTTGTTGATTAACGAATGGCTGGAAGAATTTTATGAACCGGGAACGAGAAGAGAGCTTAGTTAGCACATTACGAAGGGGGACGACAAACAAGTTGTAATAATGTTTGGAGGCGTTTTTTAGGCGTACAGGATGCAGACTTAAAACAAAATGTGGATTTTACGAGCTTTTTCTTGGCACTGGTATGGTTTGTGGAGTTTGGCAGAGTATAATGTTTTATATCTTTTGTTCAGTTCTTGTTTATTTTTATGCAGTTATCAATAGTCTTCATGAGCGGTTTTTTTATTGTATTTGTAAACATATTACAAGGTAACAACTAAATTTTTATTTGATTTTGTTAATAACAAGTTAACCCATAAGCTAATCCAGCCTGTCTCACGGATGGATTCGATACAATTTGGCCCGTGGATTCCAATACCAAGGTTTACCGCCTTTGTCGATGCGTCCGAATATCAAATCACTTTTTTTATCCTCTATCTGCTATATATGTGCTACACTTACAAAAAACAGTCAAGTCGATGTTGGACAATCTTGGCACGCCCCTTGTAAGTTCGTATACCGTGTAAGTCAGGAATTTTACTTAGTTTTATTACTTATTCGATTTCAAAATTTTTAAAAAAGAACGGCTGGAAATAAATTGATATTCGAACAAGTACTCAAGTTACTTTTATACATATTTGACACTTTAATTTAAGCAATTAACACGTTCACGCCGGCGTTCCCCACCGGTGGGTCACGCGTGAACCTACTATCTATCGGGCGGCGTATC
>WSZQ02067843.1:0-10038 GCA_019419845.2 Weissflogia rhopalogaster
GATTTTGTGTTCGGAAGTCTCCACGTCCTTGTTACATAGTCTGCTGATAATTCACTGATCTCCTATCCCATTTTTATTACATAGTACCTAAGGAGGCAATGTTCTGTTATAGATCCCGTGACGTGAAAGTTTTCAATTCGTTCCCTGTTTCTTTGAGTACCTTTTGGATTCTACGAAGTTTTAGCAGACTTTTGCCTGCCTTAATATGAATGATTAATAGCATTTTCGTCCCGATATCTCTTCCCACAGATGAATCTCTCACATTTACCCATCCATGGTGCATAACGTATTTTTGTGTTATTTGTTTATATTTATCGAAGGATAGTTAATCGAAGAACAATGAATATATAAACTGAGTCATTAGACTGTAATAAACAATTGCGTTCTTTTTCAACTAGATTTCCAAAATATCTTCCGAAAAAAACAAGCAAACAAAAAATTAAAAGTCACTAACCTGAGCAACGTTCTCGAAATGTTCATGACTTTTTTGGTAGACGCGTGCTTTCTGCAAATTCCTCCCAATCCCTGTATTCTTCCTAATAAACACCTCGCCATGATTCGCCAGCCAATCCAACACCTGTAAAATGACCACAACGACAAGCGATTACACATCTTTCCACTTAACTTAAAGGGGATAGGGCTTTAAGCGTGAGTGACGCGCATTCGCGTGTTTACCTGCTTGACGTCCTCCTGAAAGAGGCGCAGCGCTAATCGCTGATGCAACTTGATCTTCTTCGCGTGCCACTTCTGCTCCAGCGCACGATGATGATTCAGAATTTGATGAATCACGGCGAGGACATGACTAGCGCCTTCGCTGTAATCGGCCGCAGGATTACCACCGGGACGCGCCTCGTAATTCGCATCACCCTGAATTTAATAAACTCACTTAAAATATATACAGAGCTTTATAAACCAGTTTTTCAAGAAGAGAGAAAAAAAAGTAAAACATGAATAGTTTGAATGTTTTTAAAAGAATATTTAAACCTTTGCTCTCGAGACGTTTCTTGCTTTAGCTCTGTGGTAACTCGCAAAGAGTGTGGTCACACTCTGACAAGTTCTCGTGACTTTTGTTTAGTGCCCACCTGACTACTATAGCATCGTATTCGGGTGCTAAATCAGCGCCCCTCGAGTGCAATGGGTTAATAAGTAGAAAGAAAAATAGTTACATGTTTTCGCTCCGTCCCTGGTTGATTGCAGACTTGCACCAAGTGATCTAACTGATAAAGCAGCTTTTTGCTCGTGCTGTGTACCTGTTAAACCAACACCAAACATATCAGTAAGAGCATCAATAAGTGGTATATCAAATATCAGCGGTAGAGACGGGCAAGTGTGTTTAATCAGCGTCCGCAACCTGAGAGATTGGTTTAAACATAGCCGGAAAAAGATTGGGATGCAAAAGAAATAAATATCAATACATCAGTTTTTTTTTCAGTAATTTTAAAATTGGAAAACTAGATCGTAGCAGAACAATTCATCGAAAACTACTTGGCGAAATAAAAAATATTAAAAAGTTCGATGAATTATCCTAGCCAGACTCGTTTATCTTGTACATTTCCTGTCAAATTATTAAAAAAGATTTTCCCCTATTGTAACAAGAATTAGTATATTCCTGCACCATAAAGTAAAATATTCCTGCATGAAAAAGTGTAATAATTACGTTCGATAAAATCGAATTCCTATCAGAATTATTGATCTGCGATTCGGGTAAGTTATGGCACACTTGCAGCATCACATCAAGGCCGTTCAATAAAGCCTGGTAGGAATTATACACCTAGGAGAAGATATTCGTAAAAAAAAACTCGTCAATTGTGGTTGTGAGAATCTGCTGTGCTTTCGTTGGCACATTTGATAAATACAAACCTCGGTGTATGCCTGACACATCGACTCATACAGATTCTGATGCTGATGAATCGAATTCTCCAGATGCATAATCTCCGATGGAATATTGCTGTTTTCGCAAGCGTTATTCCAAGCTGGGACATTATCGACATACTGCTCGGCCTTGTGATGGAAAATGACGCTCAGCGCGAGGACATTCGTGCGTTCGTCAAGGCCGGCGGCGAAGTCCTTCCATGTTCGGTCCAACCTGCTGGCTACTGAGCGAATATGCCCGCCGGCGTAATGTCCACCCTCAATTAGACGCGACGCCACCGAGAGAATTCGATTAATGTTCACGTAGACATTCATGGAGCTCATCGTAAAGTGCTGATGTTCTTCCTGCAGTTGTTTTGCGAGTTGATACGTGTGTCCGATTTCGACGTAGTTGAGGAGGAATACATCCCGGTTGTGGCAAATCCAATCAAACATCTAAAAAATACCAAATTAATCACAGATTTTGTGAATAATTGTTAAAAATATATTGAAAGTTAAAATATTAAAGTACTTTAATATTAGAGTACTTTTGTGGTTTCTAGATTCATCCCCACCATCAATTTTTGACGGTACGATGAGATGGACATCTACCGGGGAAGGTAAGCAAAAAGGAATTTAAAGGTACAAGGCAAAATACAGGTCCCATGTAAGCAAACAAAGAAGTAATATTTGATTTCTTTACCTTTTCACAATCTTGTTCAAACAACCTCAGCTGAAAACACTGATCCAATTTAATCTTCTTATGTCTCCACAATTGTAGCAAATTCTGATGCGACGTATGTACGGCATCCAGATTCTGAATAACGAGATTCTTCACATCGGTATCAGTTGCCGAGGCACATGGCGATTCAGCATCTCGGTTTGCATCACTCTGGCCCGTGTCATTACCGCAGATCTTTTGCAAGAGACTACGACCTGAAATACAATACAATCTCAGCATCATCAAAGAATACGTCCGAGTACGCAACGTGTTTATTCACGCCGCGATTCGAGTGTAATCGATCGCAAAATTAGGACCGTTAATGAGGCATTGTTCCGACGCGTTTGCGAAATAACCCTTGTTACAATACCATTACCGCAATGTTCAATCAACAGAAACAATATGCAATTATACGAGGCTACCCCGCAAAGTTTGACAGGTTTCGTGGTGTGGTTTTATGATTTCATAGTGTAATGTGAAAGCAGTTACCTAGGAGATTGACTTCCTCGAGTGGCACCTTCTTGATTTTGTTCATCATCTCATTGTGCAGATCGATCTTGTGTTTGGCGCCGCTAACATCTTCGGCAAAGTCGTTCCGGGCAAGATCCTCCTGTAGGTCGTCTAAGCGGTCCAGGAGATCAGCTGCCTGCCACGAGAACTCTTCGACGGCGAGTCGTGTCTCCAGCCAGTTGGAGTGGTCGTAGCTGAGGGTTCCCTCAAGATCCGCGGTGAGCTGTGAGGTATCTATTATCTTCGGCAAGGCCTCCAAACTGATCATATTTGTCTATAAAAATTTAATACCAACAGTTTTAATATGGAAAATTACCAAAAATCTGAAATTAACAAGAGGAGAGTGGTTTGGCTGTTTGTAGAACCACCCCCCACTACTCTTTTACTACACTGCAGCTTTACCCACTACATTATTCTTAGTTATTTCTTGTTATAGATGAAATTTAGGATGAAAAAACAATTACCTCAAATTTGTACTTGTGTGAACCAAGGGACGTCCGTTGTTTCTGCCAAAAGTTATCCGGCTTGACAATGAGCGCTTGATGCACAACGCCGGGAGGAAAGTGCTCATGTAGCGCCTTGAGGATAGGCTTCACCGTCGACCACGTGGCACCTCGCATATCTACCAGCACGGTAAATCCCAGCGAGCGTGCTTCATCGCTACGGAAAAAATGCAATAAAGCGTAAAATATCAATGCGCAAAGCAGCAAGCGAGAATAACGAGGCGCGAATCTCTTGTCATCGCATATCATGTGGAAATTGGAAATGTATACCACCTACTTTCTAACAATTTGTTTGATTTGTTGCGGGCGCGGCTAGCGAACGCCAACATGAAAAAGAATCAGTGGAAAAGAAACGGGGAAGTGGAACTTGGCACAAACAATTCGCAGTTCGCCAGTTTGCCAGGCGTTGGAAAACTCCGAGCATCTCAATCACATCAAATGAAGATTGATCTGCTTCTCAATGTATCACGTTTCATTTACACTTTTTTCAAGTTTATATAGAAATGCCTGTGATGTAAACCACATTGAATGTTGCGATCAACTTGCGGAATACAAGTCAATAAAAGTATTTTTAAGAGAAGACTGACTCAATAAAATATATACTTTGCAAAACAAGATAAAACGTGAAAATACTCGTATAACTGCAAGTCTTTAGTATCTATAGTATTAAATTAAATAAATGGCTGTAGTGTATTTTTGACAATTCTAGACTTACCCCCACTACTATAATACAAGCAACCATTCAATAGTAAACTGTCAACTGTTAAATACGATCCTATTTGATTTATGAAAAATATCTGATCGTTCTACGATTATTTATACGTGCATGGTAAAAACAATTCCACTTCTGAATAACACCTCCAATAAAGCAAAAGGTCACAGGAAAAGAATAATGTAAAGTTTGAAATTTTAAAGTCCCAGAGTTTTAGGATAACTTCCTTAAATCTACAGAAATTTCATAATAAAAGACAGACTGTGAAACACAACTTTAATCCCTTAAAAAGAACAAAACTCTCAATAAAATATCGACTTGATTTCTAGCGAATCAAAAACCAACCGCCTCCCCCCAAAAAAACGGGAAGTGTTTCCGAACTACAATTCAAACTTTCAATGTTTCTTTAGCTCAATACAGATCCGTTAAAATAAAACTTTTCTCACTCCTAACTTGATTTATCGCTGCAGTCAGAAACCATCTCCTCCAATTTTGAATGTGAGCCAATGTAAGACAAAAGAAAAACGCGAAGATCAGGCAAAACTTTTCCCTTTTTGAGTGCTTTGTACAGCGACATGTTATGTTGACGAAGAGCGGAAACCTGTCTCTTGGCACGAGGCTTATCGCATTCACATTGTATTCAATTGCAAAAAAATGTTATTTATGTGAACGTAGCCGGGACCAAGTTGTCTATATCATAAGTTATGTTTCAAGATGTCATCTTTCACGGAAAATGTAAAAGTTAGGTATTTCTATAGCGCGTCTAGCAGGGAAAATCCAAGGTGTGGGTTGCACGAATAAGAGACGTACAGATGAACAAGTTTTTCGCTCAAAGCAACGAACGCCAACGGTAGAGCTAGCTCTGTCAAGCGTCGGGGAGCTTTTACGTAGCGCTGTAGCACTGCAAAGTGCTACTTGTAAGATTTAATTAGAGATGTACGCTGTGAATAAGCGAGTGGCGTCAACGTAGAGAGACACGGTAAACAAATTATTAAGTTAGTGACAGCAAACCTGAAATCTGGGGACACAATTGAGGAAATTTATTTAGGGAGAACTGAAGTAAATGTAAAGATAAATTACTCTCATCTCATTTCCACTTCTGCATAACCCTCCAATTCTACTCCTGCATGTCTTCAATTCTTGTCTTAATCCTGCAAATATCCACATTGGCACAAATATATGCCCTATCCCAGTCTCACTTCGGATTATATGTAATCATACTCTCACTCCTATACTGATGTCCACTACTTCACTGGTTCCCACTTATACCCCTACACCCCATTCCACTTCAATCACTACATCTACTCGTGCTGCTATCCCTACATCTATTTCTACTGCTGTCTCTACACCCACTCTCGTTCCAAAGGTTATACCCACTCCCAGTACATCTTTATTCCTGCATCCACTCCTATTCCTACCTATACAAGCACTCTCGCTCATAACACTTCATCCGCACCTACTTCTGCCCCAACATGTACTCTAATACCTGCATTCCCCCCCTGCTACTCCTATATGTACTCCCACTCCTATTCTCTCATTTCTTGCCTTCTAGTTACTTCCTCTGCTATCCTTATAACCCCTACTTCCACATATATTCCCACTCCTACCCTTACAACCACCCTCACACCTCTGAACTTATTCCCACAGTAACCCTTACACCCAGTCTCTCTCCTAACCCAACATTCACTCCCGCTCCTAACCCTTCACTCACTCCTAGCCCTACATTCATTACCACTACATACCACTACAAACACACCCGCTCATCCAAAAGACAATCAGAACCTCGCAAATCTAAAATTCAGATAATGAATAGAGTTTACTGGAGCGATAATCCTCGATATTATAAGATTCACGAACTTTTGCAACGTCGGATTTATGATTTAGGATCAGGAAATTCCCTCAATTTTACCCCAACGTCAACTTTTCTCCTCTCTTGTTTACTTCTACTGCTACCATAAAAAAGGATTCGAGGCACATTGCCTGCCACAAAAAAAGGTAGAATTATGACTACATCTCCTACTTAGGACGTCATAACCCTCTGGTGCTGTGAAGTGATCTCTTGCTCAGATACCCTGATGGAATGATAGAAGGTACAGAGGATACAACACGAGAAAATAGACACTTTTCATCCTTGTGAGGCGTTCGTAATCCGCTCGTAAGAAAGTTGCCGCCCCGGCCTGATGGGAATACGCCAGGGCGGTGCACAATGACGACGCACGAGGCCAATTCGAGCCGGGATGAGTAGATTTGGCACAACGCACCGTTGCATGGGGGCATTTTCCAGCATCTAAAACCGCCTCATCCGCAATATAAACAACACTAAACGCAAGATCAACAACGCGCAAAGAGCTGCTGGCTGTTTCCAGCCAATGCCGCACCGCCGCCCATTACACACAACTTCCGGCAAAACAAGCCGAAGATTGCCAAAAGCTGAGCTCCGAAATATCCCTCCTCCAATGTAACGAAATTTATGTCCCGAAAGTGACTGGTTATAAACTTCGACGAGCCGGGTGTATTTGCTATCAAACCGAACTTTTTTTCACCCCTACCCACATCGAAAACGAACCAAGTTTCAAATGGTTCGCAAGTTGGAAAGTTTGCAACTGTAGGAAATGTGGTTTGGTCGAGAGGAATTATTAAAACTATGCATCCGATCCGAACGGTTGATATCGTTTTGGTTGACCTCCAAGGACTGGCAAACTCGCGAGCCAAGCAAATTATGGAAATCGCTGCGGATTTCCCTGGTTGACAGGCTACAAGCTAGTACATAGTTTTGGTACTCACTTGGGTATGACCATAAGGTACTGGAGCAGGCGCTTGTAATCCTCCGGCTTGGCACGCTCCCTTCGTGGGCTGGCAGGGAAGGAGAGCACGGGCCCACCGCGTCGATCGCGCCCGCCTGTGAGCACCACCAGTCGCTCTTGCAGCAACGGCATTAGTTCGAGCGCGCGCTGTCCGTCCATTCTGGCACCTCCTGCAAAGGCAGAAGCACACGCAAACTGTTAGCAAAATGCATAAATATGGTTACAGTTCATTGTAGTTCTAGTCGATAGTGAAAACCCCAACAGGAATGTCCTCTTTTCTTTGGGAAAGCTCGCATTTTTGTTTAAATACTACTAAATTTGCGATAAAATACAGAAAATAATCTACACTAGGATAATCCCATCTCAGATAAAAGAATTCAATTAGTTCGGATTATCAAAGATCTAATGTGTATTTCCAAGGAAACAAAGATAGACATGTTCGATAGAAACATACTCTTTCTAAGTATGGTAAGAATGAAAGAGCGGCAGAAGACGGATAGATTGAAGGGTGAGCTTGTCTATAATACACTACTAATGCTATACATAATAATATAGGAGGATATCACACCAGAGAAGACCGTAGATAAAAATTGGTCTATGTTGATACGTTGGACCACATGTGGTGGAAAAGAAATAAAAAAGAGAAATAGTGGACGGGGAGATATACAAAAATAGATAATAGAGAAACCGATATACCATAAAAAATAGATTAATAAGGAATAAAGAGAAATAGGTGGCTAAGCGAGTTCCAGATCTTCCATTACCCCAGTTCGAACCCAGAACCTAGAAAAAAAGGGTCAGTCCAAAACAACCTTGGGACCAGTAACTGATATACGTGTCAAAACCATTACTGTGTTACAGGTGGAAATAGAAGTGAGAGAGCGTAATAGGCTAGAGAATGATGTAGGTTAGGAAAAGAGAAGTAAGGATAGGGAGAGAAAATGATAATGTTCGGATTTGTCCCCATGACCTCTTATTACAATCCGTTGTGGACATTATCATCTTCTTTTTTCGTCAATCTCCATAGCTCCAAAGCAATGCTGTATGTCTCGAATTGGACTGCGAGCCCCGCTGAAAGATCCGGTACGGTCATTATAATTTTCTCGAGGATCAATAAATTGATAAATGGAGGAATAAAACAGTATAAACCTGGACACTATTTCTTCTTGATTATCAACCTTTGAACCCGCTGCCCTTTTATATGACCCTGACCAGCATAAAATGATGAGATTTAACTTTATCAAATTTATGTAACCAAAATCAAATCATAAAATTTCGCTATATTCACAGATTAATACTTACAAATACTGATTGTGAGTCTTTGAGAATCTCATACCTATCTCTCAGAAATGCAAAAACGTATAAATCACCTAACATTAGATTATAACCATACACTTACAACCCCCTCCCCCCCATAGAGACGCAAAGTGCAGGCAACCACCAGTCACTCTTCTCTTAAACCAGCGAAGCAAACCCACAAGATTGATGGCGCGCAAATGTAAGACCCTGCATACATCTTGTATGCAAGAACTAAAAACCCTTCTAATGGCTTCACAGTAGCGCAACCACAGAAATCACAGAAACCCATCGAAGTACCACCCCTTCCGGCGATAATTAATTGCGCAGCACGACGCAGATGAGGTGATGAAATAGGATTTCGAAAACTCCCCCCAGCCCTCTCCAAAATGGAAGGGTCAAAGAAATGCAATTACCGTACGGACTCGACGAGCACGTGGCGCTGATGTGTCGCATGCGCGGCTTCATCGTACGCGCATTACAGCACGACGCCGCCGCCATCATCGCGGCGGCCGCCTCCGCTTCAACAGAGTAGTGCCAGCTGTGCGGACGACGCTGCCGCCATAAGAGGCTACGACGGCTGGCGTTGCTGCCGCCGCTACTATTGCTGCCAGCGACTGCGATGACTGCCGCTGGCAGCACCACACCGGCACTGCTTGCCGCCGCCACCGTGTGCACATTGTCCGCTCCACTGCTGCAGCCGGCCATCCTTCCTTCCTTCCGCCTCTTCCTCCGCCTTCCTTCACCAGGAAGCAAGCTTAATCGTCGACCGTTATTGCCGCCGCATGCTGCATTTCACGTGCGCTGCATTTTCGGCAAAGAGATAACAAGTCAGACATAATATGCGGTTGGCGGGATGGCAAACATGAACATCAACAACCTGCAAGCAGTGCATGCGAGCACTAAACGCTCTGAATGAACGCCGATGAAGCTGGGATATGGCAAGCAAACACTGCAAAGCGGCGAGGAAAACGTCGCAAATTCAATGAAGTTATTGCAGGGGAAAAAAGCGCAAGATTCAATTTCCTGCCATCAGATAAGGGCAGGGCCAGCTTCATTGAAATTTCGTTAGAATATCGCCCAGATAGGGCACAACACAATGAAATTGTCATTTCCACAGCGGACATTACATTTGATGCAATGATAACACGTGTTTGATGAGGGGGTTTATGAAATGGTTGAAATATTGATTTTCACAGATTCAACAATAAACATAAAAGCGGAGTTGAACGAACAATGCCATGAATGAATGGGAGTAATTCCATGTTTAATTTTATATAATTTCAGAACCTATTATTCAAAAAATCGTAAACGAAATCGATTTTTTTGCTAATCAATTTTGTAAGAACAATTAATACGCTTTGGTCGTAGATTGTTCAAAAATGAAACACAAATAAAATATTTTATGACTTAGTTTACAACCCTCCTTTTATGCGTTCACTGAAATTTTATAGAGGCTGAGAATTAGTTATCCTGGGAAATGTAAACCGAAGCGTTAAAAACTTTTTCTGTATTTTATAACCATTACAAGAGTAGCAATTGTTCAACGTGGGAATAAAAGAAATTCGCTTTCACAATATTTGTAATAGTAGTAATAACAGTTAATAAATATATCAATGTTATATGAGTGATCATATAAAA
>WSZQ02067843.1:30317-44524 GCA_019419845.2 Weissflogia rhopalogaster
TATGATACCAAATTTATTACATACTTTCTGGAAATGTCCCTTTGAGGACCATATTCAATGTTTTCGAAGAATTAATATTCGTATATGTCAATTTAAACCCAAACACAGATTTTGTTTTTAAAAACAGTGCTAATTC
Organism: Weissflogia rhopalogaster; assembly: GCA_019419845.2. Taxonomy (NCBI): domain Eukaryota; kingdom Metazoa; phylum Arthropoda; class Insecta; order Coleoptera; family Staphylinidae; genus Weissflogia; species Weissflogia rhopalogaster. The sequence continues at coordinate 30,454 of WSZQ02067843.1, forward strand.
AACATTTTTTCTAAATCATACAAGTTTTATAAAAGATTATATAAGAGTTATACACATCTCTATTAAATTACTTTCCACATATACAAATAATTTTCAAAACAATTTAATCAGAACCCCAAGAAATCTCGACTTAATCTCAGGAAATACAAATTCAAATTTATGCAAAATGTTGCGGGAGAAACAGCCAAAAATGAAAATAAATGAGCGGGAATTAACTCGGTAGCGTGCGCCGAAAGTAAGTATAATTTAAATAATCCTAATTAAGCCATTTCATTGCTTTCAATGAAGCGCCAAATTAATTTCTGAGCCTCGCATCAAGGTCATTACGATAATGTCTTAATTAGCGCGTCATATGCTATTTGCGTCCAACAATACATCACCCAATTATACTTCAATAATTTACGCATCTATTTGTCAAAATGCTTTCGGCAGGCTTTCAGGCAGCGTTTAATTAGAGCTGGGAATTTACAGCTTTTGAAATTAAACTGAAATAAAACTGCGAAAAGAAAGAACGGCAAAACCAAGGCAAATAGCAGAGGCATTAATAACAGCATATAACAATCCATTTCCGCATTTCCACTGAATGCTTGCTGCAAACAAACCACGAAAACGCGCACATTTTCCATTCAATACGTGCGCATTTCCTACGCCGCGCCGCGTCAGCAGGATATATATATATATATTTTTTTTTCATTTCGAAACCGCCGGCGCCAACGCATGCAGCGCCACCGTTTGTATTGTTTATTTTCGCAGCCGCCCCCGCACAACACTGCATCTCGTCTTAATATAGGATACCACATTAAATTCCGTGTAAAACGGCAGCATTTGCATTCAGATGAGGGAAGAGATTGCGAGACTAGTAGCATAGAGCACAGCGCAGCATTCAATGCACGGCGCGCAATTTTAATGAGATATCCAAATATCTCGTACGTGTGTTTTGCGTCTTGCGTTCGCGCATATATTGGAGGAAATATTACTCTGGAATTCTCTACCTAGCCGGCTTCCAGCCAGGGAGGCGGAGGAGACAAAAGAGAATTGTCAAGAAAAATGGAAATTGGAACAAAGGACGACGCCGATGCGACCGCCACAGACGCACGATGGGAAATACACGCCAAGGAAGAAGAAAACGAAAAAAACCTCGGCGAAACCTCGTGCTGAGAAAATGGATATTAGAAGCGTTCGGGCAGCGTGTAACAAATAGGGTGATGTTGTGATGGATGCACAATACACGCCCCAAGGATAACCACCGCGTTTCTCTATCACTGATTAAAGTTTCATGCGGATGGCAACGAGTGGAAAGTGGGGCAACGAACTTGGAAAACCGTCTAACTCTGTGACATATTGACGGAGAAACAAACAACTTGAAACATACATTTTAATTTCAAACAGAAAGGTAAATTAGAGAGTACGTTGTCTTAAAATAAGAGAAAATATACATTTATGCGAAGTACATGTGCAATTTTAATAACTTCATGAATAAAACAGTGCTATATATATTTCTGCTTCAACGTACTCGGATGTTTCTCTGGTATTGATTCTTCTGAAGCAAGGATCCACTAAGCATGGAAGCACCATGGAACTACTAATCATGGAAGCACCATGGAACCACTAATCGCGTATTAAGATATCCATCTATGGGTGAATACTTATACTCTTGAACTGTTTTGTCCCTTTATATACTGGCTATTATATCCAAGCCAGTCCAAGTCTAACCTCCTCTCTTATCCCATTCATACTTTCTATCTCAGGCCCATTTCTGCTCCAAGTCCCATGCCAACTTCCAGTTGCATTTCTACTCCCAATTCCACCCATCCTTCCAATCTAACTTCCATTTCTATTCCCAATCATTCCTGTTCCCAATCTCGCTTCTACTCTGAATATCACCCGTACGTCCAATCCCACCCTTACTAACCCCTTCTTTCAATCCCATGCCAACTTCCAATTCCATTCCTACTCCCATATCCAGCAATATTGTCAATCACACTCCTACTCCGGTTCCTATTCCCAGTCCCGTTCCTCCAACCTATCTCACTCGTATCACACGCCCAATCTCATTCCCACTCCTAATCGTATTCCTGCTCCGAGTCCCATACCAACTTCCAGGTCCATTCCTACTCCCATTTTTCCCCAACTACACTCCAACTCTGAATCCCTCTCCTACTCCCAGTACCACCCCAACTCCACTCTCCCCAATCCAAATGATATTCACATCTACTCTCAATTCAACGGCCTAGAGCGATCCTAGGTGGCTTTGATTCCTCTGAAGCTCCCTTTTTCAAAGCATATCCTTGAACTATTGACCATATTTGTCCTATTTAATCATATGTTAACGTTGACCCATGCTGTCCTACAATATATCAAATCTCAGACCATCAGTTTAGGTTACACTCCAATATGCACAAAAGGACTTATTCATTTCTATATCTAGATTTCATACAACATTTTGAAATGTTATCGTCAACGCCCTCTAATCTGAACTAAACTTCAAACAAAGAACGATTTATCACCGTCAGATAATCTTCTATTCTTGGGACGATATCCAAGGTAATCAAGAAGTTGTGAACGGAAATTCGCAGCTAATGAAGTCCCTCGAATCTATATATACGAGCGCGAGAATCCACCGGATGCTGGCACACCATCCACAGGCGTCCTCTTGAACGCCAAGCCGCGTCGCCACAACCACGAGGATAATACAAATTAATTTAATCCGCACGAGCTCGTCCTCGTCCTCGAAGGAACACTGAACGGGATACGCGCTGGTCGCCAGCGATTGCAGCCACATTGTGCGCCCTTTGTACACCCATTCTGCCCGATCCGTTCAATGCTGCTGCGACGCGACGTGTACGCCTGCTGGGTACAGATTTCCGATGATTTTTACTGCGGCTGTCAACCACAACCCCTCGTAATTACCGCAAAGCAAACATTGCCTGCGCTCAATTGATTCACATTCATATCTGAACACTTTTTCATATATTCATGTGTTTATGTGCATGAGAGACAGGGTGTTTTAGTAGAATAAAATAATTGTTCAAATGCATATAGATCAAGATCAGATAGTAATTGAGTACATCGAGATTTTTTGAACTTGATATCTAGGTTTTTTTCAAGTTCGGTGGTCGTCCTTTTGGCTTTTTCCAATGGACTCGCTGTCCATCGCTATTATGGTGAGCCTATGTCCACGTCTATCTTTATCCTTCTCTTATCACCAGTCTTACTGTAAAACCCACTCGTACACCTCCTCTCAATCCTTCTACACCCAATCCCACTCCTTTTGAAAGTCTCATTTCTACTCCCAGTTCGATTACTATTCCAAATCCCACCTGTATTCCCTATCCTTCTGCAAATTGCGACCTTTTTCATACATCTAATCCCATTCTTAACCCTATCCAACTCTTAACACTCTTAATATCAATACCACTCCTACTCCAAAACCCACTCCTTATCTAGCGTTCTTCCATACTGTATACAAATTCATACCACCATCTCGAAGCGTGGTCCTACCTCCCTATCTTATTTATTTAGCAACATACCGATAATAATTTCAAATAGTTAAATATTTGTTCCAACAAATAAATATATAAAAACGAATTTTGTTTCTTTATGCTGGATTCACATGATTTTTATTCTCCCTTAACACATTTCTTCTCAAAAATAACATTGTATAACGATATCAAAGTAAAACTCCAAATTAAACTTAATGCTCAGAACACCCTATACAGACACCAAATGACTCGAAATTTGATTGATGAGAATTGAATTTTATCTTCTGCCTAGCGTATCTATTTACATTCGCGCACGCATTATACACCATAGCGCGCTTTCATGTTCCATCAAACGTTCTTTATTTGTCGAGCGCTGAGTGCTTGAAGGCAGGCAACGCGAGGGAAAATTAGCATCGTTGAAAAGTCCGCGTTCCACCCTCCGGTTATACCGCATCCCAAGCCAGCAGTGCATGAAAGAGGCCTTTCTGCCGGGAGACGCATCTCGGAAACCCACCACCACACCACCCAGCGGTGGTAGCGGTACTCGTCAGAGCCACAACCAAAGTGCTTCTTGGATACTGTGGGTTGAATAGCGGACCAATGTGTGTGTGTGTGGCGGGCGTGTGCGTCTGCCTCTTTTCACTTGTTGTGCACAGCTCCAAGGCGATAGGTTTACTTGAGACTTTTCGTGAGTTTTCAACGCTTTAATCCAATTGAATGGAGGATAAAAATGTGCGCGAGGATAGTAGCAAGTCAGCAACGATTGAAAAGGGAATAAAAAATCAGCGGAATTATTGTAAAAACACGTCTGAGGAAAAAGAGAGATAGAAAGATTGTCTTGAATGGTTTTCGACTTTTTATATAAAACAAGTGGAGGCTTTATAAAGATATTTATAGAATGGACATTTTATATGAAGAAAATCTTACTTATTCATAATAACAAAGTATTTAAAATTAAATGTTTCTTTTTTATTGAATAATCTCACTTTCGTGCTTAACAATCTCATGTCTCCCGTGTCCAGTCCCATTTTTACTCCAATACTGAGTTCCGTTCAATTCCTTCCCTCACTCTCAAACCAACTTCCATTTGCAATTAAATTTCTAGTTCCATTCCTACTACCAATACCACCTCTACACCCCAATACACTCTAACCCCACTCCCAATTACCTTTCCACACCCAATACCACCTCAACTTCCAATCACTCACAATACCATTTTACTCCCAGTTCCATTTTTACTGCAAATTCCTTCCTTATTCTCTATGGTACTCCCATTTCTTCTCCCAGTTCCAGTACTACTCCCAATCATATCTGTATTCCCTATCCTGCTACCTGACACGGTCCTACTCCTACACCTAATCACACTCATACTTCTAATCCCACACCTTCTCCTATTCCCACTCTTATTTCCAATCCCACTCCTGCTCATGTTCCCATTCCTACTACCAATCCTACTGCCAATCTGAATTCTATGTCAAATTCAATTGCTATCGTGATTCCCACTCCTTTTCCATATTCCACTCATGTTCCTACTTCCACTACCAGTCCCATTCCTGCACCTATTTCCAACCCTATCCGACTCTTAACTGCACTACCACTCCTATTCCAAAACTCACTCATATTACTAATCCAATTCCCACTCCTTCTTCGCATCCCTGTTCTATTGCTACCTCAAATCCCACCAATATACCTGTTCTAGTCCTACTCTAAAACTCACTCCTATTCCTAATCCCATTCCATTGTCCAAATCCAGTACTGCACCCAGTCCCACTCCTAATTCCAATTCCATTTCTAATCACATCACCATATCCAAATTCTACTCCTGTTCCTTAAACCTTACCACCAACCTTAAACTGAACACTAATCCTATGCCTAATCCTACTCCTAGTCCCAATCCTACTCCTACCTCCGAAAGCAGAAATTCTCGCCAATAGACAGTTCCTTGAACAATTGTACAAGATAATCATGGGTTAACCTTATGTAGTTTTAAATTTAACATCATATAAAGTTAAAATGGCATCAAAATAACAACCAATCACTTAGCATTTTCCCCGAAACAGATATTACATAATCAACACCATTAACACCCATTAAAGCCCCTTTAATTCACATACGCTCGGACTAACGATCGCGATAAATCGCACCGCAAATATTTTCCCACCATGCGAAAGCGCCGACGGGCGTCTTACGCGGTCGCAATCAAATTTTACTATTTGTCAACAATGCGTACACCGCCGATGCTCTTGCCACACACACCAGACACCATCTTCTGCAAGTCGTAAGCCCGCATAATGCCGGCTCGTAAACGAGGAAACAAAAATAACTTTCACCATTCGCAGAGAGACGCGCAACGAGCTTACCTCGCGCGCTGCCGCCGTCTGCGAAGAAGCTACTTTAGCGCTTTTTTTCTTTGCTGTTACTTGTTTGGCACTATTTTACGCCCGCCACACGACCGATTATTCTAAGCACATTATGCGCATATTACGAGAGCATTGTTTTGAGTTAATGCCTAGAGTGTGGAGCGTGTGATGGCCTGGTGGTAATTATTAGTGCAAAAACCTTATTACGCGTTTTGCCTGTTATTACAACATGTTTTAGTGTTGTTATTGTGCGAAGCTTTTTCATAACTACGTTTTCTTAAATATTATTCATGTTTTATTCATTGTTTTTATCGTTTTACTTCGTAACTATTTGCAATGCATAAATCGGTTTATTTCATTTTATGTAGTTACACATTATATACATTAAGAAAATGTATATGTAAATATTTTAAATTAGTAATTCCAATACTTTGAAACATTATAATACATTGTTTGGATTCACCTGACATGTTTTACTCATTTTATTATATACAATGCAGAAAAAAACATATAAACGAATATTTTACTTACAACTATTCCATTATTTCACAAGATTTCAATAATTATTCATATGAAGTAATTACTTTTAAGTAATCATAGTAGATTAAGAAGATTTAATAGATTTCTTCAAATGTCTACGCAGATGACTGATTTTCTGATTTCTATTGAATTTTTTAATAGAATAATGCAAAGGCAAATAACACAAATTTCACTTTCGCATTCATTTATATACTTGGCTTGACAATAGCTAATGAAAATAGTTTGATAGAAGAAGATTTCAATTAGTTCTTCGCTAATTAAATTACAAGTTCTCGAGAAAATAAAAAGATAACTCGCAGAGTTTTAGAAAAGAAGGCAAACCGTAACAGGGCGCCAAATTTTGCATTTTTAAGCATACAACTTTTAATGGCAGTTTTACAAGTACAGCGATACCTCCAGATATAATCTAAATTCATTCCCAATTAACAGCTACAAAAGATGATTCAACGTATTACAATATGAAGATTAACCATGAGACTCCACAACTAATTGGTGATAAATCATCCTAATCAGTTCTTTATATGTAAAATATCCTATTAAAGAGACAGAAACACTTGGCAACATTCAGAAATATATCATCCAACTTTAAAAAACGCAACCAAAAATAAAGTTACCAGACCACACATCTGCTCTGCAAATTCATTCACAAGGTTGCATCAAAAAACAAACGGTCTTCGATACACTTGTTCTTAGAAAACTCGAAAACCCAACAAACAGGCGTAGTATTAAAATAAAATTTAAAAAACAGATACCCGCTATAAATCACAGCATGTGGTTTCTCTACAACGCAAAATCAAATTATAACGTGGTCATTGGAAAGAAATGCAAAAAACTTGAATTCGTTACGTCTTCCCACCAACCGTTTTCGATTTGGCGGCAGACTAATAAAAATATCCGACCACAAAACAGCTACCTGACATTCCAAAACTGGCAAAACTTTATCCCTATTGTATTCATTTCCCCCTTAAAAAAGATTTCGAAAAATTGAAACAACATTTTGCACCTGGCATTATTAAAAATATTTGTATACTCATTTTGTATGAATGTTGCTGAAGTCTAAAAATCCAAAACACAAAAGAGAATTCCAACTTTCGAAATGCGTAATAAATTTCATGTTTTGTTAGCTTACATTTAGCTACTAACCTCCCAAAATGTATCAACAAATCTTGCAAATATAGGCCACGCATTGAGACAAATATTTATGTGTATCATGCGTGCGGAGCGCGTTACAGATACATGTTATTAATAGCGCTTCTATTCAATGTCGTCGTGTGTCTACATTTATGAATGTTTATCGACAGGACAACAGGATGCGCGTTGAGCGCTATTTTTTTCGGTTTGCGTGTGCGGACGTATAAATATTTGATGTGCTCGTTATTGTCGCTCGCAGGTGATTCCGCATCCAATTTATTATCACGGATATGCGGATATGTACATTCTTTTTGTTTATTGCATTATGCATTATTTAAACGCAATTCTATTTTGTGTTGAAATATTTATATTTGGAGTTTTACAGAATTGTAGGGTATATAAAAAAGTTGTTTGAAATATAGTTTATGAATGATAGGAAGTTATTTCTTGTTTTTTTTTTTTTTAATTTCGACTGCAATAACCAGTGACATATTAATACCGTATGAAAAGGCATTAAATGAGGAGAATTTGATACATATAAAAATATACATATGTTAGAGAGGTCAACACCGAATAGTCCTTCAGAAAATCAGAAGAACGTTTGGTGAGGCAGGTTTGGATGACAGGATTGAATGCTAGGGAATATACATGAGGACGAGAGAGAAGAAAGATGTACGAGGCGGTCGGGTTATCGGAGACGGCGGTGAGGCAGTTACGGGAGAATGGGGGATCGGTAGAAAGGGTAATGAGGGTGAAAGTCCGGGAAGTAGAGGAGCAAATTAAGCAGAGCCGAATTCAGGGAAGCGTCTATAACCCAGGGTACCAGGCAGTACAAACTGTAGCGACGGAAAAAGTGACCCTGGCACGTGCAAGGTGTGGTTAAGAAGAGAGAGAATGGAAAGTATGGATGGGAGACGAGTTCAGAAAATGTGCTATGTGAGGAGGGATGGGATACTCGGGAGCATTTAGCAGGGGAATGCATGGTAATGAATAAAGAATGGGCGAGAGGTATGCGAGAGGGAGGGAATGTGATCATGTGGTGTTTAAGAGAGAAGGGAGAGGGGGTCGCCAGGGTGTCCGCGATAGTAAATGAAAAGAGAAGAAAGGAGGCGGGAATATTTACACGGCAGGCGAGTGCCCAGTAAGGAATCTAGTATTTATTTATTGTTTTATTTTCAATATTTATTAAGTTCGTAACTACATATGGTGTGATCGAAGGAAGAAGTTATATAAGAGGATATGCCTATAAAGGTTGATTTATAAATTGATACATATGGCAACAACCCCCGATAACGGATAAGGCTGAAAACCCATATTGAGGTTGAAAATGAAGTTTTCATAAAATTATGTCTTTTAAAATAATAATATTGATATCAGATTGAAGTAGAAGAGATGATGAACGTTTCACCAGTTGTTTCATTTTGATAGCTTAATATTTAATATACTTTAAAGTGTGCCTCAAAAAGAATAAAACGAGCGCGCGTTCGATGCCAGCTTACGCCGCGCCGCTGCCAGTAAATGCGTCCTACGTAGCGCATGCGAGTGCTCTACATAGCGGGGTGATGCGCCTGTACATAACCTGTAAATACTAACAGTAAACACACCGATACTAGAAAACTACATCTACTCATTATTATTTTCACATGGAATTTCCCCTTCGGCTCGTGCCACCATTAAAATAAGGATGTGAGTGCAAAGACTTACAAATGTTCTGCGGCAGAGTTTAATATTTTTCAATGCTTTAATAAACGTTTCTCCTTTCCACGATGACAAGCTTGATTCATTTCGACAGAAGCAACCTATCATTATATATTTTTAAGTATATTAATGTACAAGGTAAGATATTTGAATTCCTGTCAGTTAATACAACAATTATTAACAACATTAACAACAATTATTAATTAATAACATGTGAATTTCAATCACTATAGAATCAATACTACCCACCCATGACTGTCTAATATTAATCCATAAATTAGTCCTTAAATCTGAACATCTCTATAATTCAATATCTCTAAACTCCCATGTAACCTAAATCATTCAAAGACAATGATTGATATACAAACTACTATCTATATTTTATTAATGCACTGCTGATGAATGCAGTGCACACTAGCAGTCACCAATGCAAATAAGATTGACGCATTAATATCAATTATCTACACTCGCCTGCTGACAGTTGCCGCCGCTACACGCAATTTTCGCTTCATTTTCACGCTGCCACCGGCAGTGGCACCGCCCGCGGGCATTCGCGTCAACCGCAGTCGAAAAAAAAACGTAGTTTGGAAAAACTTCGGGGAAAACTAGCAGTTTTTCCTCTGCGTGCCTACTGTGGTTCCTGTGACCAACGAAAATGCGTTCTTTTTACAGCCGAATCGCAACTGGAAATCCGCTTTTAAACTTGGTTAACGATGCCTAACTTCGTTGCATGCCAAAAACTTTTTCATAAATGTAAATGGAGAGAGAGAGAAAAAAAAAACAGAAAGAGGAAAATTAGAAATAATAACGTGCTTATTTTCCTGGGAATTATTTTAGAAATTAACATCCTGGAAACATTTTGCTGAAATAAAAATTTTGTAAAAACTCACAAAAGTATATTTATATATACTATAATATTACGAGTATATATAAGAAAAAATGCAAAATTGTTTTAAGAAAACATAACATAAACTGGCATAAATTTAATTAATTTTCAATACTGGGGAGCCATGTAGTCCAAACAAATGTAATTATAATATATAATTAACATTTGGAACACGTCCCATTCGACCGAGTATAATTCCACGAAATAATTTGCATTGCTTTTGTTATAATCGAATTTAAAGCAATGCGCATTCAAAATTAAACAAAAGGAATAACATAGTGCATATGAGACGTAACACTATGTTTAACCTGAACAAATTGATTTAGTCTGATGACCAGGAACTAAGAGATAGCTAAACTAACTCTGGCTAACCATATTTATGTTCTTTTACCTTTTCGGACGTACTACTACCAGCATATTATCCATATGATTACAAACATATCAATATGAACAAATACTCCTGGGTGTAATTGCATTAATTAGAAAGAGAAAATGAATTATGCTTCCGACCGGACTTGAACTCGAAATACATTTGGTCATTTGGCGCAGAAAAGAAACACAATGTCCATTATGTAACAATGCTGTAACAATATACCAAATCATCAAATATAATTCAAAATGGAATAATCGATTTACCCGATTATCGGGATAACCTTTATCGATAAAAATTGAGTATTATCGTAATTCGTAATGGATAACAACCGATTATCGATATCGATGCTTGCCAGGAGAAATGTTGCTTTCAACAGATAGGCTAACCGCAGATTAACGAACCAAACCAAAACGCCATCCAGCCAAATTTGATAAAACTTGGCCTAACCGAACCTAAGTAAATCATAATCTAACATAACAAAAACCCTACGTAACTGAACAATCGCTAACATAACCTAATCGAATCACATTTAAACAGAATCTAAGAATTACAAACGTAATAAAATTTTCTTTACACTAAAGTAGCAGTTCCTTAACCTTACTTTATTTATTTCCAACTATGGAAAAACATGTTTCTGATGATATAATCGAATTAATATGTACTCAAAATTAAACCAAAAAGAACATCACATTCCAATCTCTATCCCTATCCCTATCTCTCTCTATCTTTCTCTCACTCTCTCAGTTAACATATGTATATGTGCATATTAATTAACGCAACTTTTATGCATTCAGCCCATGAAGCTCCTAGTACATGTCAAACCTCATTTGCGTTTGTCTTTGCACTTATAATCCACTTTTGTGCTGCACCACCACCCACCAGTTGGCGACAGTTGACGCCGTCGCCAACATCGAAAATAGCGAAAACACTAAACCACCTCCGCGCGGCATGATTTAATATGCTTATCATGCGAACAGTGCGCGCATTGTAATCCAGTGTAATGCACTTAATTATGTGACAATATTCATGTCATGCGTTGATGCAGTCGGTACGTGAATGTGGAGTGGATGGATTGTATTATGAACGTGAGGCTGGGCAGACCAGTGCAAGAGATGGTTTGCTTGCCGCGTGGCCGCAACACGATGATATTTCACGAATGCATGTAATGCGTGCAACGGGCTGCATTGACCGCCACCAGCACGGAAGGAATGTCATTCTTGCGTCCGGTTGGTAATGACGTGCGCCCGAATATAATGCAACGTGCTGTACGGCACATCACGACCGAACAGGTTGGGGGGAGGGGGGCACGCGTCTGTATGCGATTTTATCAATTAACATGGAAATTTAATCACTAATTCAATTACATTCTTTGATATAATATCGCAGAAGAGAATCAGATTGGTGGGTACTAATGAGAATGTCATAATCGACGTAAAAAACGGTTTGCAATGGGAATAATTTAAAATTGCCAAAAAAATATGCCATGCATTGCAAAAATGAGACTTGAATGTGAAATCATGACTTTTTAGAACCTGTTAATAATTAAATTGGAGCTGATTTTGCGTACTTATTTGTAGTGATATTTTCTGCTATCAATAACATACGTATGTTAAGGAAATCAACAATAGAATATTATACGAGCATGTAATGCTCTACATAATGTAAACAATGTGCACTGCATGCCAGTTGTATACTATACTTTTTCTTCGATTATATCAGAAAATAATAATTAGTGTATGTTGTCGTTGGGTTCGGAGGCGAGCTGAATTAATAACAAACTCGGCACTGATATAATTCGTTTATTCATATATTAAAAAGAGAACATTATTAATATATAAAAAAGAGAACAAAACTTAAAAAAAAATGAAGTAAAAAATAATATAAACTTACATCCTAGCCTCTCCCAACACAACTATATATAAATTACAAACTATAACAAAACTATAACTTTAAACTATAATGAAACCGTAAAACTCTACTGTAAAACACGTCTATTCTCTTTTTCCCGCTACTTTCGCCTAACCTCACTTCTCTCCACTTAACGTCGTCACTGCTCGTCAACTCCCGTCTTATTATAAAATTTACTCGCCGACAAGTAGGTTTGGTTTTCTGGTATCGCTGTATTTGCTGTCAACATTTACAGGCTCCGTGCAATCGCGGCGGATTGGGTAAGAAGCACGAGCTCACCTATGAAACTACTAAGAACCCATAATAGTTCCTTGCTTGCCTAGAACAACGACATCTACGTATGTGTTATGATCAGCCATATGTTATATAGACCATAACTTAATCGAAATCGTTAATATAATGGGCACATTATAAAACAGGAGTAGAAAAAAAAATCAATTTTCATCGACTACTGTGGTTTAAATAATAATTCCCATCTAATTTTAATGTGACACGATATTTTTTAACGTTTTATGCAAATTTTCCATAACAAAACATTTTTCTCTATAACTGTTCATCGTTCACTAGTCGTAGGTCAGTCGTGAAGTAATGGCAGTGCCGACAATGTTGGCGTCTTGTTTCATTGTTGTTGCGGCCCATGTACGACATGGCCGATCGGGTTGAATAACGTGGATGCCCACGTACGTATGGTTTGTTTCTACGAACGCGTGCGATGTGCGTACGTGCGAACGGGCTTGAACAAGCATGCGTGTACGCACGCATCGTGCATCGGGCTGTTGATGAAAATGTGTGCGCGCTTCGCGCGATGATGGCTCGGTGCGGGCCTTGGCTCAATTGGTCGTGTTTTGCAAGATGCTCTCTCGACTGACCGTTGCTTTCAACTGGCCGGTGTTTCAACCGTTTCTCCTCGTGCCACTCTTTTTGTGCTTCATCACGCCCGTTTGAGAAACAAGAGCTGCGCTTGATTTGGGCGAGGTCAAATAACTCTGTTTTCGATGTTTCGATTTTGTTAATGTGTAATACGTTATATGTATTTGATAATGTGTAAAGCGTAGATGGTATTTCAATTGGATTAAATCAAGGAACTAGCATCGCTTTTTCATTTCAAAAATCGAAAAAAGAGAAAAGGGCAACACATGTTTCAGAGGAAGCAGAACCAACAATAAGTGCGCTCAAGTGCGTTTTCTAGAAACAAACAAATGGAAGAGAATGTCAAATCAAAATAGTTTTCCAAAAAAAGTATATTTGCCCAAGTATTATTATATTCTTCAAAATATTCATAAATTTTCTATTTTGCGATACGAAGTTCGCAAGATAAGTTAGTATTACAATATTGTAACAAATTGTATTGTAAAATTGTAACAAAACAGCTGAAACTGAAGCAGAAAACAAGAATAAAATGAAGATTTATTGGTGCATATCCAATAAATTTGTTATCTGGTATCGACAGAAGTATTAATATTAATGCGCCGTAATTTATTGTGTGCTCTCTAAATTTCCCAAGGATTACGCGAATATTTTCCTTTGCAAAACTTATTGTGTTATAAGCAGTTGCGAAAGCGTCCGTATTGATCAATACGTTCCCCTTGCCGGAGGAAAAAAGGAGAAAATGGGGAATTCATAAATTATTCGGTAAGGACAATTTCCACTTGAACGAAAAGGTTATCCTTGAAGGAATGAAAAGCTGTCTGTA